>PVLC010037384.1:0-15317 GCA_004027655.1 Graphiurus murinus
GTTCACTTTCAGGAAGCCTAGGACACAGGAAAAAGGTCAACATGTTCAAGTGAATTCTCTTTCTATTCTTTTTCTTTTTTAAAATGCAATTGCTTGAAATAATTCCAAATTCCTTTAAATTTATATATGTTTTATGAAGAAACATTTAAAGTTTATTTTGTTTGGTATATTTGGCCTTTGTTTTCATATAGATTTGTTTTTTCATTCTGACATTTCAAATAGTCTGTTTTTGTTTGTTTGTTTCCTGAACTAAATTTGCCTTTACCTTATCCTCATTTTTTTTTTTTTAACCATTTCAGAGTCTTATGTTGTGTCAAGTTCAAGTTCTCCTGTCTGGACACCCTCCCCTGTACTCTTTGTGTTTTTCCGGCTACATGCAGGGTTACTGCCTCCCTAGTCTTGCCATGGGGCTGTCATCCTAGAAGTCCCTGCATTTTATTTCTTGGACAGTATCCTTGGTGTCTTCAAGCTCATGTAATTTTGTGTATTTATTATTATCTTTATTTTCTAGAAACCATCAGGTTGTATATTAGCAATCTGAGATGTTAGTTAGCCCTTGTTATCCTCCACCTACAGCTATGCACCAACTTGTCCCATTGAGAACACGAGGTATGAGGCTGCCACTGTTCCTGATGAAGTTGTTGGAAACCATTAGGGAACAAGTATTAGAATTATAATTCTTAGATTCAAAAGCCATCATCAGAATGTGAAGAGATGTCCATTAATGGGACACAGATGAGGAGAATATATGTATATTGTATAGTTTAAAAAATAAATATATGTAAAAATAATTATAGAACTACGCAGAAAATTTAGAGACTAAACATGTAATAACACAAAGATAAAATGCACAAAAGTGATGGCCATCCAAGGTACTCAGGAGGCTGAAGCAGAAGATCTCAAGTTTTAAGGCCAGCCTGGGCAATTTGTTGAGAGTCTGTTTTAAAGTAAAAAGGAATGGTTGTCTCTCAGTGGCAAATCATTCTTGGGTTCAATTCCCAGTACAGGAAAAATAAATGCATGAGAAACCTAAAAAGTTAGCATTGTAAATATTTCTTATACCAAAAAGTAAGGAAAAAATTAAAGAAAAGACAAAAGCAAACTAATCTAGTAAGCTCAACTAGTAGGACTGAGGACCAAAAAATGAAAACAACCAAACAAAAAATGAGAAAGAAGAAAGCATCAATGAGAAAACCTGAAAATATATCCAAATTAAGCAGGGCACCGTTTCAAAATTGACTTCTCTTCCTCCCTATCAACTCAACCCTTCATTCACATGTTCTGCTTCTCACTTTTCCTGGGATCTCGGATTTTACTAAAATACAGAAGACAAGCTGAGACCATCGACTCAGTCCACTTCAAGCTCTTGTTCCTTGCTGGTCACTCTGTGAGTGTATGTGTGCATGTGATAAAATTATGTATGCAAAGTGAATATGTATGAAAATTAGAAAATGGCCAGTATTTATTTACTCTCTCTCTTTTTTTTTTTGCGGTACTGGGGATTGAACTCAGGGGCATTCTACCTCCGAGCTATACCCCCAGCCCTATTTTTTATTCTTTATTTTGAAACCAAGTCTCACTAAGTTTCGGAGTGCCTCACTAGGTAGCTGAGGCTGGCCGCGAACCCAGATCCTTCGGTCTCAGCCTCCCGAATGCTGGGATTACAAGCGTGCGCCACCACGCCCGGCTGTTTACTCTCTTTTTTTTCTGTCAATTTTAATATATGTTATTTAGTCAATATGTTATTTAGTCAGAGAGAGAGAGTTAGTTAGTTAGTTAGTTAGTTAGTTAGTTAGTTAGTTAGTTACTGGGGATTGAATCCAGGAACATCAATCTGAGTTTCAATCCTAGCCAAATTTTATTTTTATTTTGAAATAAGGTCTCATTAGGTTGATGAAAGTCTTACTACTTGCTGAGGCTGTCCTCGAACCTGCACTCTTCCTGTCTCAGCCTCCCAACTATTGGGATTACAGTTGTGTGTCACCACGCCTGGCTAGTGTAAAATAATTTTAAATGAGGCTTATATTCTGATACCCAAATATGTTTGTAGGGTTTTTCAATACCAAATTGCCCAGCTTTTCAATGCTAGACTCACATTTCTTTACACTGATACCAAAATTTTCTTTTTCAATAATTATTCCTTTTCAAATCTTATTTGTCCTATTTATTTATTTGTTTGTTTGTTTATGTATTTATTTATTTGGGGTACTGGGGATTGAAACCAGGGGCATTCTACCTCCAAGCTACACCTCAGCTCTATTTTTTATTCTTTATTTGGAAACAGGGTCTCACTAAGTTGAGGAGAGCCTCACTAAGTAGCTGAGGCTGGCCGTGAACCCGGATCCTCCTGTCTCAACTTTCTAAGTACTGGGATTACAAGGATGCACCACCATGCCCAGCTTGTCCAACTTATTTTAATAGACTATTTTCCTGAATTTTACCTGGAGTGTCATTCTTTCTGTGAAAATTCACTTCCTTGATTCTGCTTGACTTTTTTTGACCATTTTTTCTTTGTCTTTGTTTCAGGGATGAAGGGAGGTACATACTCCTTTTCTTGTGCTATTCCTGGTATGAATGTTAGTTTGTGTGTATATGAGTTTGTGTTTGTTTCCTTAGATTCTATTTATTCTATGCATATCTGCATTTATTTATATTCTTACTTATAAATCTATTTCATGTTATCTTTATTTATTCATGTACATATGTATGTGTATAAATATATGCATATATTTATATATATTTATATCTTTTTCTACTCTGATGAAGCATTTGAGAGTGGTAGATAAAGCTATACATTTATATGAATAAATTTCTGTATTATTTATGTACATATTTAAGTATATTCCATATTCATATCCATAATTTTATATTTTATGAGTACATTTATAATTATTTATCAAATATGGTTATTATTGGCTGAGGTGGTCATTCATGACCCTGTCTAGCTCTTTGAGATACAAAGAGGTATCTCCAAATCTCCCAAGGCAGCAGGTATACAGGTCCCCTGACAAGTTCATCACTTTGGGGTTTTCTATTGTCTTTTGCTCTGTGTATGTACATTTTCACGCCCTACACATATTAGTCTTACCATAGACCAACCTTGCTCTACATTCTCATTAAGAAGTTCCTTATACTTTTAGTCTTAAATCATCTCCTGGCATGATTCCCATCTGTTTTCTTGGCTTAAGAAGACTTCTGGTTCCATGGCCAGTACACTAACACATTCTGTTTTACTGTCCGTCGCCTGCACTACATTTGTGTGTGTGTGTGTGTGTGTGTGTGTGTGTGTGTGTGTGTGTGGTGCTGGGGAATTAAACTCAGGGCATTTTGCCTCTGAGCTGTACCCCCAGACCTATTTTTATTTTTTATGTGGAAACAGGATCTCACTGAATTGATGAGAACCTTGCTAAGATGCTGATGTGAGGCTGGCCTGGAACTTGCAATCCTACTGTCTCACCCTCCCAAGTACTGGAATTAGATGTGCACCCCCACACCTGGCTTGCACTCCATTTCTTTGGGATGGCCACATCTGGAGCCTATAATCATCACTAGATCTCCTCTGAAATCTTATATGAGGAAACAGCGCGCTGAAATCACAAATTTTTATATGCCCACAATTTTCTTTCTGTCAGACATCAAAACTCACTACCTTTTTCAGATCCCCCTTTTTTTGTGGTACTGGGGATTGAATCCAGGGTTATTCTACTTCAGAGCTATACCTTCAGCCCTATTTTTATTTTTTATTTTGAAACAGGGTTTTGCTAGGTTGATGAGAATCTTACTACTTGCTGAGGCTGTTCTCAAACCTGTGATCCTCCTGTCTCAGCCTCCCAAGTATTGGGATTACAGGTGTGCACCACCATGCCCAGCTTGTTTTTTTTTTGTTGTTTTTACTTATGATATTTTTCAACTGACAATTTCTTTTCTTTTTGTGTGTGTGATTTGGGGGTTTGAACTCATGGGCATTCTACCCCGGAGTCACACACACAGCCCTATTTTATTTTTATTTTGAAACAGGGTCTTGCTAGGTTGATGAGAGTCTTACTTACTTACTGAGGCTATCCTAGAACCTGTGATCCTCCTGCCAAAGCCTCCCAAGTACTGGGATTACAGGCATGTGCTACCATGCCCAGCTACTCCCAGCACTTTTTAGTTTTTATTTTAAACAGGGTCTTATTAAATTGCAGAGGCCCTCACTAAATTGCTGAGTCTGACTTCAAAACTGTGATCCTTCTGTCTCAGCCTCCCAAGTACTATGATTACAGCTGTGCATCATCATGCCCAGTTCACAGATCATTTTTTATCAGATCTACTTCTGTTCACTGTTAAAACTGATACTCCTGGATCCCAATGTAGATAACCAAATCTGCATTAGTGGGTGGACTTGGAGAATCTGCATTAGCAGCAAATGTTCTGTATGATTTGTATTCACACTGAACTTTAAAAACTATTGCCATAATTTCATTCTTTTTCTTCTTATTATAAACATCGATGCTACATACACATACAACTCACACAATAATTATATCTTTTCTCTATTATAAAAGTATGTCTTTGAGCTTGGTGTCTGTGGGGGAAATGATAATTTAAGAAATAACATTTTATGGGCATGGTGGCACACACCTGTAATTCCAGCAACTCATGTAACAAGAGCCTGTCTTCTTCTTCTTCTTTTTTTCATGTGATACTGGGGATTGAATCCAGGGGCATTCTACCTCTAAGTTACACCCCAGCCTTTGTTTTGTTTTGTTTGTTTGTTTGGAAACAGGGTCCTCCTAGGTTTCTGAGAGTCTGAATCTGCCATCTTCCTTTTTCAGCTCCCCAAGTGCTGGGGTTACAGGTATGTGCTGACTTGAGCCTGTTTTAAAATAACAAAAATTAAAAAGGGCTAGGGATGGACCTCAGTGGCAGAACGCCCCTGGGTTCGATCCTCAGGGACACACACACACACACACACACACACACACACACACACACACAAAACATCTTGGGAGGCTGAGACAAGAGGATCACAGGTTCGTGGCTAGTCTCAGCTACTTATTGAGTCCCTTCGCGACTTAGTGAGACACTGTTTCAAAATAAAGAATAAAAAAATAGTGCTGAGGTGTAACTCAGCGGTAGAATGCCCCTGGATTCAATCCTCAGTACTGCAAAAAAAAAAAAAAAAAAAAGAAATAAAATAATATTTTAACATTTCACATAATCTATTCTCTTGTACACTTTCTTACTCTGTAATGCACTGTAGTTTTCCTGACTGTATATCTACCTCTCTGAGACCATTTCTTTTTAGTCTTTTTCATTGATTTCTTCCCTGTCAGTCAGTTAAATAGCTTCATTCTGCAGGGAGGGCTCCTTCTTTGTTTTATGTCTTTTTTTAACCCGTAAAATTCTGCAGAGGGACTCACAAATTCCTTAATAACCCTGCTTTAACCAGCATCTCTCGGTTTATATACATTTTGTGAATTGAAGATCAACATAAAATGTATTTAGTTTTCCAATGATAAAAATATTTGAACAGCTACTCTTTTTCCCTTTCTCTGTTTAATTTATTCATACATAATTTCTTTCTAATATGGTACCCTTGTTATCACCTCCCCATAATTTAGAAAGCTTGTCAAAATTAATAGATTATAATTTTATAAAAAAACTGCAGTCTTGAGAAGATAAAAAAAAACCCAACAACTCTTGTTTTCTTTATTCAGAGCAAAGCTCTATTCCTCATCTATTGCTACAATAATGTTATATAATAAAAAAGACGCAGAACTCTGTGTCTTATTGGGTTTTATTCATTTTTATAGTTGCTGTGCTGTAATTTGTTTGATCCAGGCTACACTGTTGGGATCAAAGTTACACTACATGCTTCTGAATTAGGTTTTAGGCTGAAGGAGCAGTAGAGACATCGGCAAATTCTTCTTGTGGCAGATCACAGGTGCACAAGAGGGCATGCCAATCCATGCAGGTAATTGCATTATATTCATAACATTCCATTCTTCAAAGCAGTCTCATGTCCAGGCCCACCAGTAGGTGATGGGGAAGTAGAAGGAGACTCCACCCACTGTGGGAAGCACTATAAAATCCCATAGTTTGGGTGTGGGTGCATAATCTCAGTACAAGGAACTGAATAATTGAGACAAGAATACAAGTTATATCAGAAGGAAATTCTGTGAATACAGATGTGACTGTTCCTCTGTTCCTGGCTTACATGATACTTTGTTAGCTTATTTTACTATTATCAAAAACATCATCAAATATTTTTAGTATTTCACTTATTTCTTTCTTTCTTTGTTTTTTATGAAGCCAGTAGGGGCATACTAACTCTGAGCTACACCCCAGCTCTTTTTATTTTGTAACAGAGTCTCACCAAATTGTTGAGAGCCTTGCTAAGCTGCTAAGGATGACTTCGAACTTGCAGTCCTATCTCCTGTCTCAGCCTCCCGAGTACTGAGATTACAGGTGTGCATCACTATGCTCAACTAGAATTTCACATTATTATTAAAGAGGCTACTCTTTCACTTGCTCATAGTTTAATTATTGATTATCTTACTATAGTAGTAGGAGAGAAGAGAGAAGAGAAGAGGCCTCATCTTCTGTCCTAAATATCAGACCTGTGTTTTGACCTGTCCATAGAAGACTTCACAAGCACCTGACTTTTGAAATGTACCACTTGTTTTATTTATTTATTTATTTTACCCAAAACTTGCTGCTCTTTAACTGCCCAGCATCCAATCTCCCTGAGCTATCTTCAAGGTATTCTTTTTTTCTCGTTCCTGCAGACAATGAATGAACACATTCTGCCAGTTCCAGCTTAACGTACCTTTCGAATCCTGGAACCCAAATATTCCATTAAAGAGCGCTCAGCTGCTGAGCCCTGGCTGCCCGCTGACTGCAGGATAAACGGATGATATCTGGCGCCTTTTACAGCTTGTTTTCTCTCTTGGGGAACCTCCAACTTCTATCTTCACTTAAACTACATGGAATGCTGACTTCAAAACTTCCTCTGTAGATGATTCACTCACTACCTTGCGTACCACTCCTTGTCTTCTACACTCAATAAGTCAAGGTTCATCTTCCCCAAACAGGTCAAGCAATATCTGCTCTTAAGCCTTTCTTGACTCTCACGCAGTCAATGTCCTTCTCCACGGGTCATTTCCACAACATCCTGCCCAACTGCCTCTTACAGAATTTATTTCATGGGGGCCGGGGATGTAGTACAGTGGCAGAGTGCCTGTCTAGCACGAGCGAGCCCCCCAGGTTCAATGCTCAGCACTGCAAAAACAACAAAAATATTTTATGGGTTCCTTATTTTTTATCATAAAAGTTAAAATAGCCTTATAAAATTCAGATGACATATAAAGTACCAAGAAAAAACAACATCTATGGTAAACACTGTTTTTCTCTGCTTAAGGAAATTCAGTCAACATATAGGTACTAGGTTTATTTGTTTTGAAGATAAGATTATTTCGTTGCACAATATGGCAAAAGTATTTTTTCAATTATATTATTTTGAGAAAGTTCGTTTTGCTGCTTTCTGTCACTCTAGATCATGTTTTCCTCCAAGCAGCATCTTTGTAGGTCACACCCTATTTGCAGTGCTCTCTGGAGTGCCCAGTAACTAGAAAGCATTTAATGAACAGTTGTGTGAAAGTTAAAAGAAATGGGAATGTGTTTCTAAATTTGAAATAATTCAGTGAAACAAGAAACCATAACTGTAGTCAATAACAAATTACAAACTAGCTAATTTTTACTAATATCAGGGCATCTTGTTATATTAAATGTCATTTTCCTAATCCTGGCACAGGGTCAAGGCAATAATTATGTTGTAAATCCACACTAATGTTTTCTACTATTTTGACTTTTGCAAATTATTTAGCAAATTATCTGTTATAAGGAACTCAGTCACATAAGGCTTTTAAGATTGATCAAATAATGTTGTGCCTTTTGTACTGGAAGGAAACACATAGGGTTAACTTTTTCTGATTTTTTTTCTTCTACTTTTTTTTTAAAGACATGAAACTTCTTTGTCTGATCTTCTGATGGTCCTTGTCACAAGTGTATGGCTTTTAATCACTCATCTATTCGGTGACTTACAGCACTGCTGGAACCTTAATAATGTTCTAGTTTGTTTGGGTGATCTTCCTGCTAAACTCTTGACAATCTCTCAGTATAATGGGAAGACAATCAAAATAAAAAATGCTTTAAGAGTTCAGGTGGTGGAGCATACTATGATTTTTCACACTGTGCAAGGATATTAAAATACTGACTTCCACGCTTTTGATTGAGCTTGTGATGAAATCCAAGAAAAATTGAAAATTTGAATTATTCTACTGCCAGTAGGGGCTGTATATCATGAACAGAGGGGAAGCGTATGTAACCAGCTCTTGTATCATGATCTGAAGAGTGTCAGATTGTTCTTCTTATCAGTTCTATAGGATGTCTAAGCAAGTAGTTCATTACATAGCACTTCTATATTTGCAATCACCTCATGGAATTTTACAAAAACATAAAATATCATCTTCATCGCTCACTGTTTGAATAGCTCATAATAATCTCTTATCTTGGTAGAGTGTCTCAGATTTTTCAAGGTGCTTTCCATTAAATTATCTCATTTGACTTGATAGGCCCCTGAAATAACCAGTGGAATTCTTGTAATTCTCCAACCTGTCCATAGACCTTCTGCCTCCTTCCCTCTTGTCATTTCCCTACTTCTTTTTCTTTTAAAGGAGGCAGTTTGGTATGGTAGAAAGAATACAGGAAATGAATTCAGGTTTTTAATTCTCTCCTTTCCACATTGAACTACTTTGACATTGATTGGGGAGATCACTGGGAGATCACTTTTATTTCTCTGAAACTTTTTTTTTTTTTTTTTGGTGGTGGTGCTGAGGATTGAACTCAGGGGCATTATACCTCTGAGCTATACCCTCAGCCCTATTTTTATTCTTTTGTTTAAAACAGGGTTTCATTAAGCTGTGCAGGGCCTCATTAAGTAGCTGAGGCTGGCTGTGAACCTGGGAGAACCTGGAATCTTACTTTCTCAGCCTCCCAAGTACTGGGATTACGAGTGTGCGCCACCATGTCCAGCCTTGAATCTTGGGTTTTTAAGTGGCAAAAAGAGAAAGTAATGCTAGAGTATACTTTCCAAAGTTATGAGGATTATGTCAGTCAAATATGGGAACAATGAAAAGAGGGGATGTAATGCTCATGATGTTTTCTTTTAAGGGCGGCTTGGGATAATGGAAAGAAAGCAGATCTTAGCCTCACTGCTTCTTAATTGCAACACTTGATTGAGTTTTCTACTGTTTCTGAGTTTCATTTTCCTATATATAAATCAGGCATAATAATACCTATCTGGTGGAGCTGTTGAAAATAAGATAACCTGTATGTGGATTTTAGCACTGTTCCTAACACATGATAGTGTAGTCTAAAAGTATTTTCCAGTCTTTCCCCATATTTTTCTCTCTCCTACCCTTCCTCTTTTCTTTTCACTTTCTTCTTCTTGCCATATTAAGTTAGTGTATCAGGGAAGGTGCTGGACATTAATGCAGAATCTTGGGATTTCATATTTTAAAAAATACTTCATATTTAAGTCCTTTTTTTTTCAAACAAATGTACAGATTTCGGTGAGGTGGAAGATAGGGGTTTAAGCTACCCCTCCTTTAAGAGAAGACCGCTTCTTGGCTTGTTTTGGAACCTCATTTGAATCTTGAAAACTTTGTGCAATCGATTTTCAAAAATGCTGATGTAGCCTAATGCTTTCCTTTTACAGATGCAGGAACTGAGTTTGAGAGAAGTTGAGTGACTTTTATGTTGAAGTTTGCAAAGCTGGTAAGTAGAGAGCTGAGATTAGAAAGTGGGTTGTGTTTTGCCCTTATTCTTTTCGTTCCCTTCCTAAGTGAAGGTGTAAAATGCAAATGTGGAAATGTGGATAATTAAGCATACTCTCTTGAAGGGTTTTATAGGCCGTTTATGAGTAGAGTTTACATGTAAAGGAGGAAGAGGGGTAAAGAGGCATTTTATGGTCTTAAAATGGTGAAATATATAATTGGCCCTGTCCTTAAAAAAGGGCAGAGACTTAGAAAACTCTACATGAGTGTGTTTCAACTGTGAGATGTTCTTCAGTATTGGAAAGTGAGATGAATTCAATGGGTCATGACTTATAAATGAAAGTTGTAGTGTCATTATATCCTGAAAATAGTTGAGCCTTACATGAATACAGACACACATACAAATAAATATGATTTTTTTATTTGAAAAGCATATTTAAAATATCTGAAAAATACTGCTTTAGATATAGTGCATACTAAAATTTGAGGCAGGCATGTGGATATTTTGTAGAAAATCAGTAAGTTTACCAATTTTGCTAAATTAGAGGTAAAGAGAATAGTAAAATCAAGTTAAAAGTCTATCTAGGGGCTTGGCATGGTGGTACTCACCTGTAATCCTAGTACTTGGGATGCTGAGACAGAAGGATTGTAGGTTCAAGGCCAGCCTCAGAAACTTAGCAAGGCCTCAGCAACTTAATGAGAGCCTATTTCAAAGTAAAACAATAAAATGGTGGGGAGTAAATTTTGGACGTAGAATGCCCCTGGGTTTGATCCCTAGCACCAAAAATAAAAAGAAAAGAAAAGAAAGAAAAAATGTCTGGGTCTAGGGGAAGAAGAGTCATTTGCATTTGGTTCTTCTACCTTTGAAGAATTGTTGGGAATCTTTTATGTCCTCTCATTCTCTCCACATGTTAGAAGAAAAGAAAAAATGAATGGCAGCAGTAGATAAATTGGATTTCCACTGCAAGATCACATGGAGAACAAAGCAAAGAGGCAGCTCAGGAGAAGGAAGTTGTAGCCTTGACTAGTGACAACTGATGGGGGAAACCAGGTTTTTGTGCGTGATGAGGGCAGAATGAGGCTAAAAACTGTGAGTGGGTGATGATGAAATAGACACCAAATTGTAAACAATTTTTAGAACTACTATCTGAGGAAAACAGAAATAGAAATTAGGAAACTTTTGTTATGATAGGGAGGAGGTGAGAATCTTTGTGGTCAGCCAGAAATAGGCAATAAAGAACTCTACACATAGACTAAAAATTAATTTAGGGAAGGCATCAAAATCCTAGTTAAAACTGGTCTTGGTGAGGCACGCCTGCATTCTGAGTACTTTGGAGACTGAGACAGGAGAATCTCAGGATAGCTTCAGCAATTTAGCAAGGTCTTCAGAACCTTAGTGCAACCCTGTTTCAAAAAAAAAAGAATATGGGTGTAGCTCAGAGGTAGAATGCCCCTGAGTTCAATCCCCAGTACCAAAAATGAAAAAAAGAAAGAAATCCTTGTTAAAGAGACTGCTTTCAAAGAGATTCTCTTTCCCTTAAAATCTAGCAATTAATGACTATGGAGGGATAATGGGTGTCATAGATACTTAATGAAAGAGTTAATAAGTATTTCTTTCTTTAAATTGGAGATTAATCAAAACAACAGCTTCAATGGATGATGTGATATTAGCCTGCTATTTCTTTGTGTTTTTTGACATGTTTTAGTGTGTAAAACATTTTCTTTTCTACTCAAGGAACGCATGCTTCACTTATCCTAATTTGTTTAATGCACCACTGTCACTTGAGAAATTACATAACTTTGAGCATTTTTCATATTATGTATAAATTAGGAAGTTATAAAGAAGATTGAATATTGTATGAGAGTGTGGGATTTCCTATCTTTAATCTACTTAAAATGAATTAGATAATGATAAAACATGTTTAAAAAAAAACTAGAAATCTAATTACAAAGAGTTGAAATATGGCCCCAGAAGTTGAACCTTACTTTTATGTTACCTGATATTCACAGGAAACTCAGAAGTCCAGAGTTACAAGTAATTATACTTTGTTTTTGAAAAAGTCATAGTTTAAAATATTTATTTTTAAATTTTTTTTGTTTAAGGCAATCCGTCAGAGCACACGGGCCTGCAAGTGTGTATAATAATTAAGAGAAAGAGAAAACACGAGCCTCGGTGTGCTTGTGTGTGTATTTGTGTGTATGTGTGCAGTGAAACTCTGTCTCTAGGCATGGTTAGGTACAAAGGTCCATCATTAAGTCTCAGAACTAAATATACATGCAAGATTGTGATTATTTTATTGAGCTTTTTAATTTTATGACCCACTAATGGCTCATGGATCAGTTATATTGATGAATACTGAAACCCTCCAGATTCATTGCATTTTTTAAACTTATTCATTATTTTTTTCCTTCGTTCCTTCCTCTCTTTTGTTCGTTTTTCCTTCCTTCCTTCCTTTTTTTTTTTTTTCTTTGTGATACTGAGCATTGAACACAAGGGCATTTTACCTTTGAGCTACACCCCCAACCCATTTTTACTCTTTGTTTGGACACAAGTTCTCGCTAGGTTGCTGAATGTCTCACTAAGTTGCTGAGGCTGGCCTCAAACCTGCAATCCTCCTGTCTGAGCCTCCCAAGGACTGGGAATACAGGTGTGTGCCACCACTCCTGACATTATTATTTTTTTTTAATTAACAAGAAGGAAATGTCCAGTTCCCAGTCTTATTTTTCATTTACAATAAACCATAGAAGTATACTTTTTATTATAGAGGAAGAACTAAAATATATGTTGAGTGTATCTAACTGGATATTTGTATGTCACAGCCCAGTTTACTTTCACTTTTGAATGACAATTTTTGAATATCTGAGTTTGAGTATATGTTTAACTATCGGCTATTCAATTTTAGGTTTATGTTTCTTTTTATACATTTTAGGCTGAACTTATTTAAAAAATCAACTTGCATATGTCACTCTGTAAATGCTTTATGAGACGATAATATAATTTAAGTATAGTTTTAAAAATTTATCTTTATTTTTACATATCCTTTAGGCTATTCATGCCATGTTTTATTGAAAGTTTAGATGGTAGATATTCCTTTCTGTGTAACTTTTAGTGGAAATTGCATGCAGCTAACTCCCCAAAGAAAGGGGCTGGGTGGAACTATGCATCTCAGTATCTCAGTTTAATCTTTCCAAATTTGTCATCCAGATAAGTCCCTGCACCATTAGGAGACAGCCCTAGTTCCATAGACAGAACCATCAGAAGCGAGGAATAAGTGCCTCCTCACCAAGTATTACCATTTCTATTAGTCAGGAGAAGATTGCCTTTGAAAACTAAGCATAGAAGTTGTGCCTAGCAGGGTACAGTGGCATTTGCTTGTATTCTCAGCTACCTAGGAAGCAGAGGTAGGAGGATCACTTGAACTCATGAGGCCAGCCGGGACAAAAATTTTCTTCAAATTTATTTATTTATTTATTTATTTATTTATTTATTTATTTATTTATTTATTTATTTATTTATTTATTTTCTTTGCAGTACTGAGGATTGAACCTAGGGCCAAATACTTGCTAGGCAAGCACTGAGCTACATCCCAGACCTTTTTCTTTTATTTTGAGACAAGTTCTTACTAAGTTGTTCTGGCTGGTCTCAACTTGTAATCCTCCTACCTCAGCCTCCCAGAGTAGCTGGGATCACAAGTGTGCACCACCACACCCAGAAAGAACTTTATATATTTTTTAGGATTATTCTGCTATGAGCCCAGTGTGGTGACTTATGTCTGTAATCCCAGTGTTTGGGAGGCTAAAACAGGAGGATTATAGTTCAAGGCCAACCTTAGTAATTTAGCTAGACCCTCATCAACTTAGTGGAATCCTGCTTCAAAATAAAATAGGGCTCAGGATGTGGCTTGGATATAGAATGTCTCTGGGTTCAAATGCCAGTATCACAAAAATAAAAATAAAAACTGGAGATCGTAATGTATAGCTCCTAAGATCTGGATTCAATAAGAAAAGTGATATAGAGGACCTACAAATTCTTGAATTAAAGAAACCTTTTTCTTTCTGTCTTTTTTTTTTTCTGAGATGTGGTCTTGTTATTTTGGTAGTCTGCTCTGTGGATGCTGTTCAGCAGAGCCAGGATTTGAATTTGGGGATTCTGTCTTTAGAGCTCTACACTTACTCATAACACAGTCTAGAAATGATATCAGGGCTACATTATTCACAAGATTCTGCCACTTGACCCAAATGATTTTTGGTGTGTGTGTGTGTGTGTGTGTGTGTGTGTGTGTGTGTGTATGTGTCTTGAATAAAAAAAAATAACTATGTGTGTGATAGGTCCGATGTGGAGAGGAAACAGGTGGGATGAGGATGGGGAACACAATTTTATTAAGACATCTGCCAGCAGATGGGCTGAGGCCAAAATTGCATCCGCAGCAAAGGTCAGGGTTCAGGTACTAGGTATAGAGAGGGTCTACAAACCTGGGAAGATCCTTGTCTGACCTGGATCCTCTTGGCATTGGACCTTGCATTGTATATAATTCCCTCTTTGTTGAACAGCATTTTGTTTACTCAAAACTGGATAAGAAGAGAGAATAAGACAAACTTTCTATATTTCTTTACTATGGAAGTAAAGGGAGATTTTATATAATAAATTGAGAGAGGAGAGAGAGAGAAGAATTCTCTTAAATTTCTATATTATTATATTATTAGGTCAATAATATAATTCTAGAAAATTATTACATCAATATTTTCAAATTTATTTTCTTCAGTTTGAGGAAAATAGTCTTTCATGATACCTGAAAAAAGAAAAGGTCTATTACAAAGGGTCATGATTAATATAACAGAAAAGTCCCTAATTTTTAGACTTTTTTGGTTTTTAGATAGGAGTTTTGTTTTTGAAAACATCTGATACAATGTAAGAAGAATGTATTGAATGTATGCCTAATTACCCAATAGATAATATTTTTTTGTGATATATGAGGTAAACTTTAGTTTGCTAATCTAAACAATAACAAGTTTTTTTGTTTGTTTGTTTGTTGTTTATTTGTTCGTTTGTTGCAGTACTGGGGATTGAACCCAGGGACATTCTAACTCTGAGCTACACCCCTAACCCTATTTTATATTCTTTATTTTGAAACAGAGTCTCACTAAGTTGTGGAGGGCCTCACTAAGTAGCTGAGGCTGGCTGCTAACCTATGATCCTCCTGTTTCAGCCTCCCAAACACTGGGATTACAAGCATGCGCCACCATGCCCAATTTATAAAAAGTTTTATCAAGAATTAATAATATGTAATCCCAGCATTCGGGAGGCTGAGACCGGAGGATCCGGGTTCGCGGCCAGCCTCAGCTACCTAGTGAGGCACTCCGCAACTTAGTGAGACCCGGTTTCAAAATAAAGAATAAAAAATAGGGCTGGGGGTGTAGCTCGGAGGTAGAATGCCCCTGAGTTCAATCCCCAGTACCACAAAAAAAAAAAAAAAAAAAAAAAAAAAAAAAAAAAAA
>PVLC010037385.1:0-15313 GCA_004027655.1 Graphiurus murinus
GAAAGAGACTTGAACTCTGTACTCTTTCAGTGTGACTCTCCGATATCTATAATCTCAACAATTTCCCAGTGCAACTATACATCTGCAGATCCAGTTGCTTTTTAGAAAAATCTGCTTGAAAGTATTTTCCAGTCAACAGGTGTGAAACTGAACTCATTATATATTTCTAAAAACTTGTCTGTGTTTCTTTATTCTCTCTCTGGTTGCAGGATAATTCTACCTATTCAGTCACCCAACCTAGTAACCCTGGAGTCATTCTAGATCTCTCCTTTTTCCCTACTCCAAAGATACAATTGTCTCACTGCTTAAATATTTATACATTTTGTCTTCTTTTCATCTCCACAACCTCTGTTTTTGGTTCTGTCCTAGTTATTTCTCATAGGATTTATTAATTGATGAATTCAGCAATTATTTATAAAGCGTCTATGTCAAGTACTTTGCTAGCCTCTGAGAATTCGGTGGTGAGCAAAACTGTCTATACCTGTCCTCATGAAGCTTGTAGCTAGGGAATTACTGCAATATATCTCAGCTGGTCTTGCTGATTCTATAATGCATGCTCAGTCCATCCTTCATGGTTCTCCTTGAGCTCTTTGAAAATGAAAATCCAAAGTGCAAATATGACTTAAATTCTTTGCTTTTAGGATAAAATTAAACTCCTTAGCCTAGTGCACAAGCCATTCATGATCAGATTCCCACCCTTGTCTTCAGTCTTATTTTTTCACTGTAGTAGCATAAAGAGTGACTAAAGAGTGAATCATCCTCCAAAGCCATTGCTGAAAAATAGCCTCATTTATGCTAGATCTTAGAGTTGGGTAAAATCAATAGATTGTATATATAAAAGGGATACAGGAAAGCCAGGCATGGTGGTTCACACCTGTAATCCCAGTACTTGGGAGGCTGAGACAGGAGGATCACAGGTTTGAGGCCAGCTTCAACAATGCAATGAGACCCTTGGCAACTTAGCGAGACCCTACTTCAAAATAAAAAACTAAAAAGGGCCAGAGGTGTGGCATGGAGGTAGAATGTGACTGAGCTCAATCCCCAGTATCTCCCCTGTCCACACACATAATAACATAATAAAAAAGAAAAATTTTCTTACCTCTCTGTTTTAACTTTTTTTTTTGGTACTGGGGATTGAACCCAGGGGCAGTCTACCTCTGAGCTATACCCCCAGCCCCCAGCCCTTGTTTAATTTTTAACTTTTGAAACAGGGTTTTGCTAAGTTGCTGAGGGTCTTGCTAAATTGTCAAGGCTGGCCTTGAACCTACAATCATTCTGTGATAGCCTCTCAAGTACTGGGATTACAGGTATGTGCCACATGCCTGGCTTTAAATTTACCATGTAGTTTTCTGGTTCAGAAAATAATGGATTCAATTATGTGATTTGGAAGTTCTTTTACCTTTTGTTAACCACCGTCTTAAAAAAAAAAGGAGGATTTACATATAAATTAGCAGAATTTATAAGAGATTTCTGTAATGTTGCTGGAATATAAGTTCAATATATAAAAAGAGATCAGAAAATATAAGAAATAATGTCACTTGCAATAGCAACAAAATATGTTTGACAAAAAATGTACAAGAACTTAAGGAATTAAACATAAAATTGTATTAAATGAAATAAAATAGAACTAAATAGAGATGTATAATAAGTTTATACACAAGAAGTCACAATATTGATATAATTTGTCCTCAATTTAATTCACATAATTGATTTATTCAAATAAAAATTCCAACAATTTTTTTCTTGAAACCTGACAAGTTTAAACTAAATTTGCATGGAATAATAAAGTACCAGGGAAAGCCAAAATGTTTTGAAGAATAAGCTGGGAGAGGGATAGCCTATTATACAACAAGGTTTAATATGAAATGATAACAACTAAACCAGTATGGGGCTGGGGCTATAGCTCAGTGGTAGCATGCTCATCTAGGATGTATAATGACTTGGGTTTGAGTTGAAAGTAAAAAAAAAAATGTGATAAGTAATTAGTAATTATAGATTGTTTAATAAACAGTACTGAGACAACAGGCTAACTATATGGAAAAATAATTTAGAAATTTATTTCATACCATACACAAAACTAAATTCTAGAAGATTAATGACCTCGAGGAGAATTAAAAACTTTCAGATTTGAGGGTTGAGTCTGTGTGGGTGAATCTGGATATCATTATGTTAAGTGAAATAAGCCAGGTCAGGCACTGACAGATAACTACTGTGTTACCTCACTCATCTGTGGCATATGAGGAAGTAGATCTTGTAGAATCTGAGAGTAGAATGGGGGCTCCCAGAGAATGGGGAGGGGGGGCGGTGGGAATGGGGAAAGGTTGGTCAATGGGTACTAAGTTACAGTTAGATAGCATGAAGCTCTGGTGTGCTATTGCACCATAGGGTGACAATAATGAACTGTACATTTCAAAGAGCTAGAAGAAATGAGTTTGAATGTTTTCTCCATAAAGAAATGATAAATGTCCAGGTGTGGTGGAGCATACCTGTAATCCCAGTACTTGGGAGGCTGAGATGGGAAAATCGCAGGTTCAAAGCCAGCCTCAGGTTTTCAGTAACCTATTTCAAGTAAAAAAAAAAGGATGGGGGTGTAACATGTGTAACATGGGGGTAGACTGTCCCTGGGTTCAATCCCCAGAGCATGTGCGCGCACAGACACACAGACACACAGACACACACACACACACACACACACACACACACACAAAGAAATACTAAATGTTTGAGGAAATATACATGTTTAACCTGACTTAAACATTATGAAATGAATATAAGTATAAAAATGTCAGGCACCTTACTGGTAAGAATTATTTTTATATGTCAGTTAGAAAATAAATTTAATTTTAAGAAAAGTAAAAAAAATACTTAAGGGCATCTTTAATCCCCAGTTTAAGAAAATATTTTGCCAGGCATGATGGCGCATGCTTATAATCACAGTACTTGGGAGGCTGAGGCAGGAGGATCGCAGGTTTGCAGCCAGCCTCAGCAACTTGTGAGGCCCTCTGCAACTTAGTGAGACCCTCTTTGAAAATAAAGAATAAAATAGGGCAGGGGTTGTAGCTTGGAGGTAGATTGCCCCTGGGTTTTAGCCCCAGTAACACACACACACACACACACACACACACACACACACACACACACACCTGACATAAAAAAACAAGGCAGATAAGGAAAATGAATATGTTAACCATATTAAAATTTGCATGTCAAGGGTACCACAAAGTTAAAAATTAGCTATTTTGAGAAGATATTTGCAATACATTATCTGAAACTGAATTCATTAACTGTTACTGAAAAAGATACCTTTTCTAGATGAAAGGCACCGCTATCTACCCAGTAACCCAAGCCAGCAACTAATATATGGAAGAAATTAAGGGGCAAGTCAATGTGGGGAAAAAAAACCCCAAAAACTCAACCTCGTAAAATGGTCAAATAATATAAACAATCAAATCATAGAAGAAACGATTGTATCTTATAATATTTAATAAAAGAAAACTGCCTCTACCAGTGACAAGGTGAATGCAAATTAAAACTTTAAGACATTACTTCGTGCCCATCTGATTGACAGGTTTATTTAAAGTCTGGTAGTAAGAAGTGTTGGGGAGAATGTGGTGACAGAGGAGCTGTCTTGTGATGGAAAGCAATTTGAGAAGACCTGAGGGAGAGGAACATGTGCAGCCTCTAGTGATTCCACTTTTATAGCATACCCTAGGGAAATTCTCACACATGTATGAAAGTTTTTATTGGCACATTTTTGTAATAGCAAGAACTCATAACATCTGAAACTTCCCTAAGCCATTGACTAGATAGATGCATTATTGTATATTCACATAGTATAATTACTAATATATTTGGGATATAAAATAGTGTATATATATGTATGTATATACTATTTTATCTTTTTAAAATGTTTATTCCATACTCTTGGTTCCCTTTTCTCGTTATTCTTGAATTTTTATGAACTTAACAGTTTAACTACTTCGCTTCCCTCCTCTGTTAGCTCATTAGTTTTGCCTCATAATTTTCATGGTCACCTTTGAGATGATGATGGTGACGATGATGATGGTGGTGGTGGTGGTGATGATTTGTGATACTACAGATTTAGCAGAGGGGCATTCTACCTCTGAGCTATACCCCCACCCAATTTTATATTTTGTTTTGAAACCAGGTCTTACTAGGTTGCTGCGAATCTTGCTACATTGCTGAGGCTGTCCTTGAACCTGTGATTCTCTTGTCTCAGCCTCCCAAGTACTGGGATTACAGGCATATGCCACCATTCCTGGCTTACCCTTGAGATTATAACATGAGTCCTTGTCCAATTAAATTTATAAATTAGTACTTTTACCACTTCTCAGTCAACAGAAGGTCTGTAGAGCTCTTTGTCTCTAATCCCCTTCCCTTTGAGCTATTGCTATTTGTTTTATTTCTACATATATTTTGAGTCTATAATACATTATTATTGTTGCTTTTCAAAGTCAATAATCAAAGTTGACCATGCATTTTTTATTGCTTTTTTTTTGTGTGTGTGGTACTAAGGATGGAACCCAGGGGCATTCTACCTCTGAGCTACACCCTCCGCCCTATTTTTTATTCTTTATTTTGAAACAGGGTCTCACTGAGTTGCGGAGGGCCTCACTAAGCAGCTAAGGCTGGCCGCAAACCCAGATCCTCCAGTCTCAGCCTCCCAAATGCTGCTATTACAAGTGTGTGCCACCATGCCTGGCTTTTTATTGCTCTTAAGTCTGTCCTGTATTTGTGTTTACATCTGGCATCATTGTACTTTTGCCTGAAGGATTCCCTTGAATATTTATTTTGTAGATTTTCTTTCTTTCCTCCTCCTCCTCCTCCTCCTCCTCCTCTTCCTCTTCCTCTTCCTCTTCTACTTTCTCCTCCTTCTTCTCTTCCTCATCCTCCTTCTTCTCTTCCTACTCCTCCTCCTCCTCTTCCTCCTCCTCTTTCTCTTCCTCTTCCTCTTCTTCTTCCTCTTCCTCCTCCTTCTTCTAAGAGACAGGGTTTTGCTATGTTGCCCAACCTGACTTCAAACTCCTGGGTTCAAGCATGCATCTGCCTTAGCTTTCCCAGTAGCTGGGACTACAGGCACATGACACCATGCTTGGCTGAATATTTATTTTAGAGTGGGTCTTTGCCAATAGATTCTCGTAGTGTTTATTTTCCTGAACAATATCTTTATTTTTCATTCATATTTGAAGAAATTTTTTTGCTAGGTGTATACTGCCAAGTTGGAAGTTATTTTCTTTCTGCATTTTTAAAGATATCAATCCAAAGCCTGGCATGGTAGTGCATGCCTGTAATCCTAGTATTTGGAGGCTGAGACAGGAAGATTGCAGTTCAAGGCCAGCCTTGGCAACCTAAAACTTAATGAGACCTTCAGCAACTAAGCAAGACCCTGTTCCAACATAAAAAAAATTAAAAAGGGCTGAAAGTGTAACATGAAAGTAGAGCACCCCTGGGTTCAACTTCCAGTACCACCATCACCACCACTACCACCAAAAAAAAAAAAAAAAAAATCAATCTATTGACAAGTAACCAACTGTTTTGCTGCTTCTTTAAGCCAATGTGTCTTTTCTCTCTGGCTGTTTTTAAGTTGTCCTTTTAACTTTAGTTTTGAGCAGTTTTACATCATGCAATGAAGAGTGTTTTTCATGTTATTTATCCTGCTTATGTTCAAAGAGCTTCTTAAGTCTATGGCTTGACATCTTTTGTTAGTTTTCAAAAAGTTTCATCTAGCTTCTGCATCATTCTTTTTTTTAACCTCTTCTCTGAAATCCCAGTTGAATAAATATTTGCATGTTCTACATATCTTTTGCATTTTTTAGTATTTCTATTTAATAGTATTTTAGTAATACTATTTTTTAGTATTTCTAATTTCTATTATTTTCCCTCTATGTTCTAGTTATTTTCTATTGCCCTATGTTTCATTTTCATAATTTTTCTTCTGTGTTTAGTATGCCTGCAACCCTATTTATTTATTGAGTTCTTATTTTCAGTCATTAAATTTTACAGATTCCAGTTGCTTGATAAAATTCTCCATCGCATCATATATCTCATTGAAAATATTAATAAAAAATTTAAAAATCTTTCTCTGATAGCTTCAATATCCAGATTACCTTTTGGTCTATCATTTATTTTCTGCTTCTTTTTCTCTTGAGTTTTGCTCATTTGTTTCTATTTTCTGGCATACTTTGCAAGTTTTTTAAAAGTTGAGCCAAGTGTGGTGGTAAACACCCGCAATCTAGTATTTGGGGGGCTTCGAAGGTTTTGCGGTGCTGGGGATTGAACCCAGGGGCATTCTACCTCTGAGCTACACCCCCAGTCCTATTTTTTTTTTTTTTTGAAACATGGTCTCACTAAGTTGCGGAGAGCCCACTAAGTAGCTGGGGCTGGCTTCAATTCCTGGTACCACACAAAAAATAAATAAATAAGATAAAAAGAAAAAGGACTGGGGATGTAGCTCAGAGGTAGAATGCCTCTGAGTTTAATCCCCAGTACCAAAACAAAACAAAACAAAAACAAAATGTTGCATGTAAACATTGTATAGGGAACATTGAAATGACTCTGGATGGCATTATCCTACTCTGAATATAAATTAGTTTTTATTTACTTACTAAAAAGTACATAGAATAGGAAAAAAATCATTTTTATCCAATCAGGGATGAAGATAATTCAAGGTTGGATTGAAGTCTTTGTGGGGGTCAAATTATTTCTGTTTTGCTTTATTGCAAAAACATTGCCCTCGAGAGGTCTGGTCTGAAAGCCTCAGTTGTTTGTCTGATAGGTCTCCTCTTCTTTGGTGGGCTCTAAACCCACTGAGGAGGGTTTACTTCTCTGATCCTGAAAGACAGCTGGCAGATTGGTTTCTGAGATGCTGCTTTCTGCTTTACTTCTTGACATCTCACCTTTCATGGTTTAGGAATTGGCAAATCTCTCAAAGGGAAACATGACCAGGTCTGTCCAGCTCACTTCTTTGTGATTCTCTTTTGTCCTGGCTATTGGTTCTATGACTTCATGGCTATCCTAAATTCCAATTTTTATCTTTCTGTCCCTAGAAGACTGATAGCATCACTGAACCACTGTTTTCTCCTTCACCTTTTATCCCTGCGCCTTTTGGGAATTGATAAATGCCAGAGAAGAAAAGGTGATAGGAGGTGTCATGATGAACTCAATGTGTTTTCTTTTCAGAGATCAGCTCTTAAATTATGGAAGCCTTGATCACTACCCAATGTCTTGGAAAATAACATTTTTTGGGGGGGGGTAACTTATTGAAATTTTATAGTTATTCTTGTCAGGAGGGTTGATCTTATGCAAGTAGAAGCAAGAGTTCCTAATATCCTTTTTAAAGTTTTTGTCTTCTGTTGAAGATGATTTCTAGTTGTCTTAAGATGATACTTTCATATAATGGCTAACCTCTAACTGATCAATTTCTGGTTATATAAACATTAACAGAGTGAAATTTATCAAAATGAGTAACCTTGTTGGAATTTGGCATGGAACTATAAGAGATTCCTGTTATTAGGTTTAAATTAGACTAGAATTACTGTGTTATTCTCTTCATATACAAATAAAAACTCAAAATGGGTAATATGTAGACCCAAGTAAAATCCTAAACCTATAAAATGTATAGACAAAACATAGGCAAAAGCCTATGTGACTTTGGATTGAGCAAAGATTTCTTAGAGCACCAAAAATAAGAATTGATAAGTAGGTCTTCATCCAAATTATGAACTCTGTTCTTTAAAAGATACTGTAAGCCAGGTATTGTGGCACACACACCTGTACTCCTAGTATTTGGGTGGTTGAGACAGGAAGATCACAAGTTTGAAGCCAGCCTCAGCAACTTAGCAAGGCCTTTAGCAACTAAGTGAGACCCTGTTTTATTTTTATTTTATTATTATTATTTTTTTGTGGTATTGGGGATGGAACTCAGAAGCATTCTACCTCTGGGCTACATTCCATCCCTGTTTTATTTTTTGTTTGGAAACAGGGTTTCACTAGGTTGATGAGAATCTCACTACTTGCTGAAACTGTCATTGAACCTATGATCCTCGTGTCTCACCCTCCTAAGTACTGGGATTACAGGAATGCGCCACCACACCCAGCTGAGACCTTGATTTAGAATAAAAAATAAAATAGGGCTAGAGGTGTAGCTTAGGGGTAGAATGTGCCTGGATTGAATCCCTAGTACCAAAACAACAACAACAACAAAACATACCAGGAAGACTATGAAAAGACAAGCCATGGACTGAACGAAAATATTAAACCACCTACCTATCTGATAAGGGACTTGTATTCAGAATATACAATGAATCCTCAAAACAATCAATAAAAAACCAAAAGAATTCAGTTTTTTAAAAAGTTAGTCTTAAAAATGTTTGAACAGACATGTCATGTCATCAAAGATATATGATGACAAACTGCTCGGCATCATTATCTGTTAGGGAAATGCAAATACCAGCCACAATGGAATACTATCACATACTTATTAGAATGTCTAACATTAAAACAATGGGCCACATCAAGTATTGGTGAGGATGTGGAGCAACAGGAAATGTCATACGTTGCTGATGGGAATGTAGACCGGCACAAGCACTTTGGAAAACAGTTAAACATACACTTATCCCATGAAACACTCACTTTACTCCTGGACATTTACTCAAGAGAAAAATGAAACCATGTGACCCCACAAAGACTTACATGCAAGTATTAACAGCACTTTTATCTATAGTAACAAAAAACATTTGTGAACAATATAAATGTCCACCAACAGGTAAAGGAATAAGCCAATTGTTGTATATCCAAACAGCGGAAGAGTACTTAGCCACAACAGAAATTACCTATTGATACATGAACAATATGGATAAATCTGAAAATAATTTTGCTGAGGGATAGGGTCAGATTAAAAAGAGCATGTACCGTATGATTCTATTCATATGGAAGTTTAAGAAATGCAAAATAATCATACTGTATGATTCTATTCATATGGAAGTTTAAGAAATGCAAACGAATCTACAGTGAAAGAAAGCAGGTACTAATTGCCTGGGTGCAGGGCGGGGCAGGAGTACAGAACCAGGATGACAATGGTGCAGGAGGAAGTGTTTGGGAGTGATGATTGTGTTCATTATCTCTATTATGGGCAATTTTTTCATTCCTGTATTCATGTGTTAAAACTTACCAAATTCTCACCTATGTAGAGGCTAGAGAGAAAATAGGAAACAAAGGGACTTCAGATAAATGAGGAGAGAGACCAGTAGAGCAGTGCAAGGGAGTTGGGGGAGGGAGGTGGAGAGGGGAGAAAGGGAAATGGATGAATGAAACATTTCAAATAACGCTATGTTCATATACGAAGGTATCACTACCAATCTCACTAACAAGTACAGGGGGAGAGGAGGAGAGGGGTGAGATCTGAAGGGAATCACGCTAAGTGCTGTGCGCATGTGTATCTGTATCACTCTGAATCTCACTATGATGTTAATTACAATGAGCCAATAAAAGTATATTAGAAAATAAAGACAATGGTGTCAGAGAAAAAAGTACAAAATTGTACTCTTTTAAATAAGTGCAGTTCATTTAATGTCAACTATATCTCAATAAAACTAAAAAAAAAAAAAAAAGGATGACTTAGATAAATATGTCTTAAATGTCTTCTAGCAATTTTAAGGGAGAAAGAAAATGCCAAAGTTAAATAAGAAAATGTATTACCCAAGAGTTAAAAGTTGTCATTAAGCCGGGCATGGTGGCACATGCTTGTAATCCCAGTACTTGGGAGGCTGAGACAGGAAGATTGCAGGTTCTCCGCCAGCCTCTGCTACTTAGTGAGGTCCTCGCAACTTAGTGAGACCCTGTTCCAAAATAAAGAATAAAACATAAGACTGGGGATGTAGCTCAGAGGTAGAATGCCTCTGGGTTCAATCCCCAGTTCCACAAAACAAAAACTAAAAACAAAACAAAACAAAAAAAAGTTGTCATTAGAAAATGCCCCACTAACTTGAAGTATTTCTGGTTCCTTCTCATTTAGAAATATAAAATGATGACTAAACACTCTTTGATCTATAGCCAAATTGAAGTTGATTAACCTCTGACCTCTGTACAGTGTTTAATGAGGCAGCAAGCATGCTGGCGTGGAGGAGATGCTGTCAAAATGCTGAGTTTGAGATGATTCCTTTTCTGCTGCTCTTTGTTTTGCTCCCGGCCCACCTAATTTGACTCTTGTCATGTTCATACAAGACTGAGGGCTTTCTGTGAATCCCAATCAGTTACAGTTGTTGGCAGAGGTGGCCTGGAGGCGAATGATAGTGTTGTGAGCTTTCGTGTGTAAAAAGACATATGTGATCAACAGAAAATAAAAATTTCCCTTTGTCTCTGGTCAGTCCCATTTAGCAATTATCATGGTATTTGCAGAAAAATATCAGTGTAGTCATTTTGTTTAGATTATCTTGTATCTTGATGAGCTGAGAAAAGAGAGGGGCTGCAGAGGTGAGTGTTGTGTGACGGCGAGCCGACTGCGTTTCCTGTGCAGTACACAAAGACTGGAAACAAATTGTCCGCAGATTGAAATAATTTCCGTGGGGTCACAAATGTCAACAACATCTTTCAGAATTGGTTTTCCTTTTAAAACTGGGAATTTCTTTCATGATGCTGTCCAGCTATGAAAACGAGCCTCACATAAAACATATTTACAGCCTTTAGAGGGCAACTTGGAGCTCTTAATCATATGTCATCCTTTTATCTTATTTGTTTCTATCACTATTATTATCAGAATCATCACTATTTTCATTATATGTTTGTTGATTGTCATATGCACGGATTTAAGAGAAACTATACATTTAACACAAAATTAAAGGCTCCCTTTACATAGTTTCACTTAATCATGTGACAGGTCCGTATGTGACAAAATATCTGTAATTCTCACCTAAACAATGGAAACTTTCTAATGGTGGTGCAGGCCTGTAATCCTAGTACTTGGGAGGCTGAGATAAGAGGATCACAGTTCAAGGCCAGCGTTAGCAATTTAGTAAGGTCCTCAGCAACTTAGTGATGCCCTGTTTCAAAACTAAAAAATAAAATAGGGCTGGGGGTATATCTCAGAGGTGGAATACCCCCTGGGTTAAATCCCCAGTACCACAAAACAAAAAACACCCCCCCCCCCCATACATAAACTCTTAGAGGGAAGGAAGGATACTCTGCAATCTATCTCACATCTTCTAGTATGAATACATGCCTTCATATTACTTATGGAGCCTCTGCTATCTAGGAATACATATAGGTGATAAGTAATTGCTGTTGTAAGAATATGACAGTGCAGAAGTATGATCTGGATATTAAATGAGGCCCAGGGGTGTCTCCTAACTTCATGTTGGGAAGGAGTAGTAGGAGTCAGAAAAAGCTTTCTGAGGAGGTGATGGCCTAGCTAAGATCTGAAAGATATGTAAGCTGTAGAGGAGAGTCAAGGGCAGAGGCCTCTACACATGAAAACTCAGAGAAGAGAGTGACCTGGCACATTTATTGAGCGAAATGTTGTCCAGGCTAGCTGAGAGGAATGGTGAGGCATGCCACCAGGAAGCAGGCAGGGCCACGGAGGGCCTGGCAGACCAGGTCGACGCAGAAGACTTGCTTGCTTAGAATTTCACTTTGGAAAATACTAAAGGGGTCTTGTTCAATGAGAAGAGAAATAATTAGATTTGAGAGCAGATTATCTACAAAATAGAATAAAAATTTGTTACATGTATGAATGTTAACAAACATCTTGTGATTTATTTAGAACTTTTTGGATGTGCATTTCAGGAAGTCTTCATTCTGTTACTTTGCAATATGACCTGTGTGATTATGTAATTTAGAATTTAAAACCTCACATTGGTAGGCTCCTTGAAGGTGGGAAGACAGAAGACACTTCCCTTTTACTAAACAAACAAAAAAAATAAGTTTTCATACACCAAAACAAATTAACTGTGTCCCAGTAAACACAGATTCCATGAAAGCCAAGTAAAATTAATTAGAAAAGAGGGAAGAATCCTGTAATACTTACTCATTATAGCAGTTGGGTTTGTATTTCATGACTTAGGAAAACTTAGTATGTTTGGAAAATGAACACCAGGTCATATATGTATGTATGTATTTTGAGGTTTTCTATATTTTCAATGCATGAAGTAGTTAATTCATGGGTTCAGCAAACATTTCTACGTGCAAACCATGTGTCATATATGTTGCTAGAAGTTTGAGCAAACCAGGCTGATAGGATCTCTGCTTTCATAAGCGTATGGCCAGCCTGTGAGAGAGACTAGTGAGATGATGGGTACCCTCCTATATTTGCACTCCAGCACACTACTGCCCCCAGGCATCGGCATCGGGAAGCTTTACTCTATGGTTGGGGGAGGGAGGTGGAGAGGGGAGAAAGGGAAATGGATGAATGAAACATTTCAAATAGTGCTATGTTCATATATGAAGGTATCACTACCAATCTCACTAACCAGTACAGGGGGAGGCGAGGAGAAGGGTAAGATCTGAAGGGAATCACGCTAAGTGCTGTGTGCATGTGTATCTGTATCACTCTGAATCTCACTATGATGTATAATTACAATGAGCCAATAGAAGTATATTAAAAAATAAAGACAATGGTGTCAGAGAAAAAAGTACAAAATTGATTAAATCATCTTTGTGGTTCTAACATTTTCTTCAAACCTTATCTTAGTTGCCCATGCTAAGTCTCAGGATCATTTTGATTGCAGAATAGGCTATTTAAGCAAATGGATATGAAGCTGGTCTTATACCGGCTTTACGACAATAAAGGCATGGAAAGGTCTGTCTGTGCCTTAAAAGCATTTTATGCATCTTTGATTAGAATAGAATAATTGTAGGTGGTGAAACATAGTAGTAATGACTTGTTTTAATTTTGTTGGGGTTATTTGGTAATGAGATTTGTATGAACGTAAATCTAGGTGTGGGAAAGCAAGAACTGTAGCAGTAGTGTTTTTCCTTAATGTTTCCGTTATGTTTCCTCTTTTACCATTGGAAATAGTCTTCTGTTCTCTCTTCATCTAACACATTGCCAAGAAGTGTGTCTCCTTTGCTTCTGGAGTTTTCTGATAAAAACAAGTCAGAGCCAGCCAAATGGTATGTGTGTTATTTGATACACAACAAGGCAAAAAATTATGTATTTCACTAAAGTTGGCTTCTACAAGCTGCATGTCTGATCAAGTAATTTTTTTTCTTGGAAAGGAAACTATATTGCATATAATTATTGACCCTAACAATTCAAATCCATTTACTCACTATTATTGCCACATGACTCATGGAAATGGACTTTTTCTTTATGGCTACACTTTAGGTATATATATTGAAGATAGTCTTAAATGTGTCTAAGACTTAATTAGTGGAACATTACAGACACACAGGAAATCCCCTTGTGGTAGGGTTCTCTATTATGCTGCTGTGCCTAACATGCTTCAAACATGGTTTCCCCACTTTAGAAAGAAACCGTTGTGTAAGGTGGCTCTGCAAATTAGTGGAAACCTCTTGAGATTTACATAGCCATATAGGCACTGCATCACTAACAGATTGTTTGATTTAAAACACTGTCACTTTTGTTCCTATTTTGCAACCCCCCCCCCCAAATGATTTAGTGGACAGAGCCCAGGGAGTCCACAACGCATGAGGACAAATCACCCCCATCTGCCAGCATCATACTTACAGAGTATTTAATAATCCTGTACAAAACATGTATGCCAGAGCTCTTGTGATCTCAGAAGTGGCAGAACAATCAGTTGTTTAT
Organism: Graphiurus murinus; assembly: GCA_004027655.1. Classification (NCBI taxonomy): domain Eukaryota; kingdom Metazoa; phylum Chordata; class Mammalia; order Rodentia; family Gliridae; genus Graphiurus; species Graphiurus murinus. The sequence goes on from PVLC010037385.1 coordinate 13,784, forward strand.
TTCATAAACTCACCGTGTAGTGAAAGATATGGAAAGCAGTTCTGGTTTAGCTGTTGGGAAAGGCTGAGGTTAAGGCATAGACTTATGAGCTCTGAGATGGTAGAGAAGGATTTTTCATTCAATCTCTCTAAACTCTTTTTTTTTCCTTCTTAGCATGGGGATAATAATATTTCCCATCTGACAGTGGTTGTGAGGATTAAGTAGGTAGCGTAGCACCTAAGCAAGCACTTGGAGTACGTCTTGGCACATAGGGTGCTCAATAAAGATGACAGTCTTGCCTTTGCCAGCCCCTCATGTGTCTGACTGGGTGCTGAGGACAGAGAATCTAATTTGTAAATTTCCTTGTGGTATTCTTTTCAAATGAGCATTGCCTGTCTGAAAATAGAAGCTTTGGATTCTTTAGGAGAAACGGTACGATGGAGAGTGCCTTGGCCAGCAGTCAGAAGACATGGCCTCTGGTCTGGGCTTCGAAAGTAACCCTAGGTGACTTTATATTTTCTGGAGTTAGTGCCTCATCTCTCCCTCCATGCCAGGCACCTAGTGGGAATTTGTAAATATCTGTTGCCTAGACTAAGGAATAATTTGTAAAATGAGGCAATTGATGCAGCAATCTAATCTGGACCTCTTTCGGGATTTCCATTCCAAACGGAGGAATCTTGTCAATGAAGGGACATTTTCAACCACTGCCTCGTGGAGCTCCCAGCCAATTGGATAGACATGGGCACCAGTTTTAGAGGGTGGCGTGCTCATGGGAATGACAGTGTTTTAAGAATCAGCTTTGGAGGGAAAAGGAGATGGCTTTGCCAGAAGATGCTGATAAAAGAACTTGGACACTTCAGTAGGCCATCGGTTCTGTACTCTCTATTGTCCCCAAAGCATAGGTTTGCCCTATCTCCCTGGTGCTCCAGTTAGGATGAAAACCTATCAATTTCTGGCTTTTATACTTTATTCTTTTGGTTATTTTTTATTTACCTCTCTAAAATTTCCCTTGATATACTAGCCCAATTTCACAAAAGATTTTGAACTAGGGCAGGTGTAGGGGGAGGGGAAGCAGTAACATGATTTAATTTCATCATGAACTCTTAGAGATGCTGCTGAACCCCAAGAGTTTTCAGGGATAATTGGATTGCTTTCCTTATACTATTTTTGGAGTTGGGCACAAGAGCAATCCAGGAGAAGGTTCCTTTGGGCTCTTGTTTGCAAGTATAATTTGAGATGCGTCCCTTCCAAACCCATCATGTTGGGGTCTGTGGGTTGTTGGGGTCATCCATAGAACCCAGCTGGCTTGTCTTCAAGTCTGGGGTAAGAGACGAAGGAAAGGACCAGAATGGTGGGAAATGAACTTTGGTTTGTGTAGGTGAGGTTAGCATTTTAGGAAATAAAACTGTGGACCCTGTTTCCAAATTAAAAATAAAACAGGGCTAGGGGTATAGCCTGGAGATAGAAGGGCCCTGGGTCTCATCCTCAGTACCACAGACAAATAAATAAATAAATAAATAAATAAATAAATAAATAAATAAATAAATAAAT
>PVLC010037387.1:0-15311 GCA_004027655.1 Graphiurus murinus
TACTGGGGATTGAACTCAGGGGCATTCTACCTCCGAGCTACACCCCCAGTCCTATTTTTTATTCTTTATTTTGAAACCGAGTCTCACTAAGTTGCAGAGTGCCTCACTAGGTAGCTGAGGCTGGCCGCGAACCCGGATCCTCCGGTCTCAGCCTCCCGAATGCTGGGATTACAAGCGTGCGCCACCACGCCCGGCTATTTTTTATTCTTTATTTTAAAACAGCATCTCACTAAGTTGCGGAGGGCCTCACTAAGTAGCTGAGGCTGGGGGTGAACTTGTGATCCTCCGCAAGCAACTCCTGAAGAATGCAAACTTTGTTGTTGCATTTCCTCCTAATCCTGAACTAACCTACACAGGCTTAGGTTACCAAACAAACTTCTAATATACGGGCTAATGAGTTGGCACCCTTCAATGACTGGCTGCATTCAACTTGGTAAAAAGTGCTGTAGTTATAAAAATATATGGTATATATAGCACCTGGAACTGTGTGGTATTTGACTTAGAATAAGAGTTTGCAGCCAGGCATGGTGGCACACACTTGTAATCCCACTACTTGGGAGGCTGAGACAGGAGGATCTCAGGTTTGAGGCCAGCTATAGCAATTTAATGAGACCCTCAGCAACTTAGTGAAACCCTGTTTCAAAATAAAATATGGCTGGGAGTGTAGCTTGAAAGTAGAGGATTAAAAAAAAAGAAGAAGAAGATACTACTTAGGAATTCATTAGTATTCTTCTCTGTATGAAGCAGAGTGTTGGATGCTGTGGCTCAAAGATAAATAGAATAATTCTCTTCTTTTTTTTTTTTTTGCAGTACTGGGAATTGAATCCAGGGGCATTCTATCTCTGATCTACACCTCCAGTCCTATTTTTTATTCTTTATTTTGAAACAGGGTCTCACTAAGTTGTGGAGTGCCTCACTAGGTAGCTGAGGCTGGCCTCGAACCCAGATCCTCCGGTCTCAGCTTCTCAAATGCTGGGATTACAAGTGTGCGCCACCACGCCAGGCTCTGCCTGGCAATCTTAAGGGATGGGCAGGGCAACCCATTGTAATGGTAATTATAGTAATAAGAAAATGGATGCAGTTGGAGAAGTGTGGGCAGGAGGGCTTCCAGAAGGTGACACATAGGGAATGATACATAGAAGGGTTTTAGGGATACATAGAACAGCCAGGTTCACCTATGGGTGACAGGTGTACCAGAAAGAGAGATTAACATGTACAAAGGTCCAGAGGCATGAGAGAATATGGGATCATAGAAGAAATGCAGAGTGTGGGGTGCACGGGGCTGCACTGTGGGGTGCAGGGGGAGTGGCGGGAGATGAGATAGTACAGGTGGGCCTCCCTACAGTTGAGCACCCTCCCTACCCCACCTGCCTTCTTGCCTATCCTGAACTGCTGGAGTCACCTGAACTAAACGGAATTTCCATGTAGCCTCCACCTGCTCTTGTTTCCTGCATTTATCATTTGTTGTTTAGTGCACAATTCACAGCAATGCCTGATATTTCGGTTAATTAAGCAATTACTTAGTGGTTTGGGAACAGAACTGGCTTTCGCTGGAGGATATTTTAGGGGTTGTTTCCTCCCCTAACCTCTCTGCTTGCCTGCCCAATGGATATGTGGTGGGATCTTATGTAGCTCACCCTGAGGCTTCAGCAGCACTTTGCAGGGAGTTAATTTTTGGTTAAGTATTGAAAAATTGATATAACCAATTACAGTTGCTTAGAAGCCTGAAAAACTGTCTTCTACCAAATTGATACATAGTTTTCAGGAAAAGCTTTGTTTAAAAATGTCTTTAGGCCAGGTGTGGTGGTGCACATTTGTAATCCCAGTACTTGGGAGGCTGAGACAGGAGGATTGCAGGTTCTCAGCCAGCCTCAGCTACTTAGTAAGGTTCTCCACAACTTAGTGAGACCCTGTTTCAAAATAAAGAATAAAAAATAGGGCTGGGGATGTAGCTTGGAGGTAGAATGCCCCTGGGTTCAGTTCCCAGTACTGGAAAAAAAAAAAAAAGGTCTTTAGTTTTGTGACTAATCTGCCATCTTTTGGGTTGCAGAGGCCTCTCTGCCCCGGATGCTGAGATGCTGTACATGCAGGAGGTGGAGAGGATGGATGGCTACGGAGAAGAGAGCTACCCTGCCAAGGTATGTGTGCCCCCCCCCACCCCCCGAATGGGGCTCCCGAGACCAGGCCTTTGCAGTCTGTGAGGTTGCCCTGATGCACAAAGTTCTGGAAACTTAAAAGCGAAGGTCCCTATGACCCACATTTATAGAAAAGCACGTCCCATTTTGCAGTTTGTGCTTTGAGGTGGTCTGGAAAGCATTCCTGGAGAATGCAAACTCTCCGTTTCCACACACATTTACAAGACGATAGGTGTATGCCACTCAGACTGTTTTCTGTTGGGATAGTCGCTCTGTGGATCTTTTGAACACTCTCTGGGAAGCAAGTTGAGGAGGGCACGGGATGCAGTTGTCGCAGTTCCTCTGCATCAGCTGCTGAGTGTTTCTTTCTCTGCTCTCTTCTTTAGGACAGCCAAGGAAGTGACATATGCATTGGAGCCTGTCTTGAAGGCATCTTTGTGAAACATAAGAATGGAAGGCCGCCTGTGATATTTAGGTATTTTTTTCTTCTCTTTGTGACTCCTGTTGATTTTTTTTTAAATACAGTAGGTAAAGTAATCACAATTCTCTCCCCTGGTCTCATTAGACATTAGACAGTGGAAATATTCCCTTCCTAGAGTAAGATACCACCTGAATGCTATGGTTTATTAATATGCCACAGCATATTGTGTGTCTTCAAAACCAATTGTGCTTAGTGAGTAACCTTGATATATATTAGTGTGTACCCCCCCACCCCCGTCCAACCCCTTCGGTTAAATCAACTTCTTTGCTTTCGAGGGTCTCTCCTTTTTCATCTGGAGACCCTCTTATGCCCCATCTTCTCCCTAGCATCCACATATTAGGGAGGAGAACTTATGCTTCTTTACTCTTTGTGATTGGCTAATCTCACTTAACATAATGTTTTCCAGTTGCATCCATTTCCCTGCAAATAATATGATTTTGTTCTTCTTTATAGCAGAGTAAAATTCCATTGTGTACATATCCCATAGTTTTGTAATCCATTCATCTGTCGAGGGACATCTTTCTGAACTTGAGAGGGAGGGAGGGTAAGGGAGCAGGGTGGGAATTTGGGGAAGGGGTCAAATGAGAATTGTGAGCACATATATCATTATCAATTTGTACCTAACAAAGATGTATGCTTGCAATGTATGAATAAAAATAAAAATTAAAAAAAAAAAAACCAACTGTGCAAAAAATAGTGCTTATAATGATGGTCTACGATATATATATCATGCTGGCGGTGGGACCCAGGGCCTCTTGCATACTAGGCAGGTGCTTAACACTGAGCTACACCCCTAGCCCCATAGTGGCTGTACTTACAAAATGATTAAAAGTGTGTGACTCTTTTCTTGTAGTATGGAGGTGATATTTTGTTTTTGCTTTTTTTGTGAGGGATTGAACCTACAGGCATTTTACTGCTTAGCTACACCTCTAGCCCTTTTTATTTGGAAACAGTCTTTGCTAAATTGTTTAGGGCCTCCCTAAGTTGCTGAGGCTGGCTTTGAACCTGCAAACCCTCTTGTCTCAGCCTCCCAAGTTTTGGAATTACAGGCATGTGCCACCATGCCTGGTTCATATTTTGTTTTGATGTAAAGTTTTCATTTGGGCTCTGATTTCTAGGACTGTTTGTTGTGGAAAATATCGACCTTTCTTTTGACTCTAGTTATATAACAAAATTCCTAAAATACCAACATCTCAGCAACTTTCAATTACTTTTATAACGTAGAATTTTTTTCAGATTATAAAAAAGTGGTACTATTCATTTGGGTTGATCTTGGAGTATATGTAGTAGGAAGGTCAGAATGTATGTATAAGGGGTGCTAATAGTGGCTATAATAGTGGCATGTAATTTCTGAACAGTGAAATTACAGATGACTTAAATTTCCTTTCTAGTATTCAGTGTCCCAATTTACATCTGAAACATCATAATTTGGGGCATGTTTTTAATCCTTACATTATAAATCCTTAAAATCCAATCTTGGCACATTCAGTGTTATTTCTTAGCAATATTTTCACTTTCATTTTGAGATTCTATCTTCTCTTGATGAAAAATTAGAAATTAGTATTTTTATAAAGTAGTAAAACATTGCCACTTTTGCTTTTGGATTCCCCTCCTTCTCTCCCTTCTTCTTTTTTTTTTTTTTTTTTTTTTTTTTGCGGTACTGGGGATTGAACTCAGGGGCATTCTACCTCCAAGCTACACCCCCAGCCCTATTTTTTATTCTTTATTTTGAAATCGGGTCTCACTAAGTTGTGGAGTGCCTCACTAGGTAGCCGAGGCTGGCCTTGAACCCGAATCCTCCGGTCTCAGCCTCCCGAATGCTGGGATTACAAGCGTGCGCCACCAAGCCCAGCTGCCTTCTCTCCCTTCTTTCCTTTTTTTTTTGGTGGTGCTGGGTATTGCAGTATGGAGGTGATATTTTGTTTAGAATACCCAGGGGTATTTTACCTCTGGGCTACAACCCCAGACCTATTTTATTTTTTATTTGAAAACAGGGTTTGCTAACTTGCTGAGGCTGGCCTTCAAAACTAAGATCCTCCTGCCTCAACCTCCTAGGGTCTGGGATTAGAGCCATGTGCCACCATGCCTGGCTTTTTCACTTCCTTTATGCCTACCATTTATTGAGTGTAATTTATCAGGAGCCAGGTACTATGCTGAATGCTTTCCATGTATTTTCTCATGTTATCTTCATAAAAATTTTGAGCAGTAGGTATTACCATCACTTCACATGTGGAATAATTGAGGCTCAGAAAGTCAGGTGATTTTTTTTGTCCTAGGTTGTTATTATCATTATTTTTTTTGTGTGTGGTATTGGGGATTGAACCGAGCGGCATTCTACCTCCAAGCTACGCCCCCAGACCTTTTTTTTTTTTTTAAATTCTTTATTTTGAAACAGGGTCTCACCAAATTATGGAAGGACTCACTAAGTAGCTGAGGCTGGCCTCAAACCTGCGATCCTCCTGTCTCAGCCTCCCAAGTCCTGGGATTACAAGCGTGTGCCACCATGCCTGGCTTCTCCTAGGTTATTATTAAGTGGCATAACCAAGACTAGAACTGAGATTTTCTTAGCTTTATGCCTGGACTCTGAGCCCCACTATATTAACCAACTCCTTTTAATAGCTCTTCATTTCTTCCACCCCATCTCCCTCCCCACAACACACAGAATTCAAGCTTTCTAAACCACCCCTCCCATTTCTCAGGAACCAGTTTTTCCTTTTGAGAATGTTTCCTCTCTGACGTTTCTTCCTTCACTCCCTTGCTCTCCTGCCTTTCGTGCTAAATTCTCCTTGGTGACAATGGCACAGTGCAGGGACAGAGCCCACTCCTGCACTGCCCCGGGCTGGGCGGCTCCCCTTGGGCAAGGGTGCACATGTCCCCAAGCCACTAAGTCTTCCCAACATGCTGAATTGGGGTACAGTGAGCGAAAAAGGATCTGGGCTGCACCCGAGGGCAGGACTCTGATGGTACCCTAAAGGTCACATGGAAACTTGAGGCATCCAGTAGAGTGCTTCATAACTAGATAGAAATTTTTCAAGCTTCCATATTTAATGTGATGCCAATATACTTTTGGTTTAACAACCATTGAATTATTATTAAATTAGTTATAATTTTAATACATTTTATTTATTCATTAGTTTTTTTCCTTGCTCTGCGGGTTTTAGTTTTCTTAAGGCTAGGAAAGGGAACTTGCAGAGGGTGAAGAGGGAGAGGACTTGGAAACTGGTCTGTGGACTCCGGGGTTCCTTCTCTCACTGGCGGGGAGGGATATGGCAGCTGTTTCAGAGGCAGGCTGCGGCCAGGTTCACCCTGCACGTGAGCCCTAAAATTAGAAGCATTATCCAAGGTGTGCTTTTCATACTTTCAGGAAAGGCTCAGGGTTTCCAAATCATGTGTAGACATTCTGCACAATTTCTTCACTGCCCCAGCTCCAGGGATCTGAGAACCTGGAGTAAGAGGAACTTTGGTGTAGGGTGCGAGTTTGAATCAGCTTCGGTGCCCGAGTGGCCCTTCGGGTCTCTCTTGTGTACCTCCCCCCATGCTGGAGCTCACATGAGAAGCATAGGTGTCTGTGCCTGGGGTGAAAATTGTGGTGACCGGCTCCTGTGCACCTGTGCGGGTCACCCTCGGTGGACTGCCAACCCTCCTCTAGACTCCGAGGCGGGCGGGGAGAGGAGAAGGGGTTAAAGGAGGCGTCTGACGCCTTTGCATGGGGTCACTAATTTTAGTACATTTTAAATAAATAAGTCTAATATAGGTTGAACATCCCTAATGCAAAAATCCAAAACTTTTTTCTTTTTTTTTTTTTGTGGTACTAGAGTTGAATCCAGGGATACTCTACCATTGAGCTACACCCCCAGCCCATTTTATTTTATATTTTGAAAGAGTCTTGCTAAGCTGCCAAGGCTGACCTTAAACTTGAGATCCTTCTGTCTCAGCCTCCCAAGTACTGTGATTATTGGCATGTGCCACTACATCCAGTTAGAGCTTTTTGGGCTCCAAGTTCTGGCATTGTTACAATGGGTGCCCTTAAAATGCTTGTTAATAGTTGAAGCCTTGGCAACCAGCTAAGATAAGGATCTTTGATCGTAAAGCTAATCTAGCAAATGAGGATAATACATTTTACATCTTTCAAATACTCTCTTCAGGTAGTCTACAAGCACTTATTTTTTTGTAACTAGCCATAGTCACTTAAATTAGAAAATGCAATTATTTTCTTTTAAAAGTGATTAACAAGTACTAGCCTATGCATCAAGCTTATAGAACAATCATATGTTCTATCTCCTGGTGTACACACGAGCATTCACATTGCCATTCTCTGTTGTTCTGTAGGTGGCATGATATCGCTAACATGTCCCACAACAAGTGCTTTTTTGCATTAGAGCTGGCAAATAAAGAGGAAACCATCCAGTTTCAAACTGTGAGTAAATATTAGGAACCTGCATGGAATGCTTAAGAGTTAACACGTTAGCATTTCTGTGTGCTTTTGTGTGTTTGGAGGGGAGGGCAGCATTAAAAATTGTACTATTTTACCCAGGTGCCGTGGCACATGCCTGTAATCCCAGTACTTGGGAGGCTGAGACAGGAGGATCGTGGGTTCGTGGTCAGCCTCAACTACTTAGTGAGGCTCTCCGCAACTTAATGAGACCCTGTATCAAAATAAAGAATAAAAAATATGTCTGGGGCTGTAGCTTGGGGCTGGGGCTTGCCCCTCAGTTCAATCCCCAGTACTACAAAAACAAACAAACAAAAACTAAAAAGGGCTATGGGTATAGTTTGGAGTTAGACTTTCCCTGGGTTCAATCCTTAGTACCAAAACAAAATAGAACAAAACAAACAAAAATTATACTACTTTATATTTTATAAGACATTATCAAATTTTATAATATTTTACAAAATGGCACTTGGCAAAAAGTGGTTGCTCAGTAAATATTGTTGAGTGACTGAGTTTTGGGGCAAGTACTATCTGATCATGACCTTTAAATTAAACATAGGAGACTAAGTAGGGAAGAAAGTAAGCACCGATATCTTAATTCCATTGATAATGAATAGATTTATTACTTAACAGTAATTCGTTTTGCTCTCTTAACAAGGGCAGTATTGAGTCACCGAATCAAATGTTTTGTTTAAAAAGTCTTTGATTATATTTGTCAAGAATAAAAGTTGATATTTTTGTAGGTTTTAAATTTCCAAGTTATTTGGAAACTATTTAATATTAGACTTATGCTGTTAGAACAGATTTTTGTTTTGTTTTGTTCTCATAACTTAAAAGCTATTTGTAGCATTTAAAAGGCACAGTGTTAGAAAGTGAAAGAATCGCAATGGACAGAAAATGACTTTGACATAACATGTCACCCAAAAATGCCTTGTCCTCAGACAAACTCTGCTTTGAAAGTGTCAGGTTGTGTGTGCTTTCATATTACTTTATGCCTGTTTTGTTTGCCAGGAAGACATGGAAACAGCAAAATATGTATGGAGACTCTGCGTTGCACGACACAAATTTTACAGACTAAACCAGTGTAACCTGTGAGTATCTCTGGCTTAGTGAAATTGTAAGAAGCAATGTATTTAAATATTTTAATTTTGAAGCCAAGTATGATGGTGCATGCCTGTAATCCCAGTACTGGGGAAGCTGAGACAGGAGGTTTAGTGAGACCCTCAGCAACTTGGTGAGACTCTCAGCCTCAGCAACTCAGTGAGACCCTGTTTCAAAATAAAAAAGGGCTGGGGGATGGTGGTGGTGTTGCTTTTGTTGTACATTAAAATAACATCTCGATTTATTTCTCATTTTGGCTTTGGACCAACCTCTGATAACTATAATTATTTCTCTAAGATCTCTTTTAACTAGTTATTAGGACCATTCAAAAATTAAGATATATATATATGTTTGTGTGTATGTGTGTGGTGTGTAGTACTGGGGATTGAACCCAGGGTCATTCTACCTCCAAGCTATACCTCAAGCCCTATTTTTTTATTCTTTATTTGGAATCAGGGTCTCACCAAGTTGTGGAGGGCCTCACAAGTTGCTGAGGCTGGCTGTGAACCTGCAATCCTCCTGTCGCAGCTTCCCAAGTACTAGCGTGCGCCACCATGCCCGCCAGGGAATAATATTCTTTATATTTTTAAGTCAATGCCCTGATCAGCATTTATAGTAAAGATGATCCAGCTTTCCAAGCCATTCGAAGAATTTATGCCTTCTTCCTAGTGGCCATTTTTTAGTAGCCGGCCTGGGTTTCCCAGTCCTCTGGGCTTTCCCATGAGCACACAAACACTTCGAGGTTTCTCATGCACAACACCCGTGCTGCACCCTGCAGCCCTCCAGCCTCAGCAGCACATCTCTGCTTCCCTTTGTAGCAGACTTTTCCAAAGAGTTGTGGGTACTCGCATTCTCCCCTCCCACCCTGTTTCCCGGGGCCAACACATTACTGACACTGCTTGTCACGCTCTGGTGGCCTCACCCAGTGTTGTCTTGGGAGTTCTGTCCCTCCGCCTCTTATAACACTCAGCCTCTCACTGGCCCTTCCTTTCTGGGCTGCCAGGACTCCTCCCCCTCCTGGGTTCCTCACTAAGTCACCTTTGCTGTGTTAGTGCTGAGACTCTTTTCCCTCTCATCTCCTCTCCTAGGGGATTTCAGGTAGACATGGAATCCACACGTCAGATTTTGCCTCGAGCCCTGCCTTCTCCCTGAGCGCTCTGCTGCTGCATCCTGCTGCCTTCCCGCCATGCCCCTTTGGGTGCCTAGTCGACATCTTGGTTTGATCTATCTAAAGCAGACCTCTTGATCTCCTCCTCTGCTTCCTGCCCCAAGCCTGCTTTTCTCCTGTTGACAACAGCAGCACTGCAGTCACCTTGTTGCTTCCAACCTAGAAGTCATGCTCGATTCCTGCTTCTCCTTCACACTTCCAATGCATCAGCAAGCCCTGCTGGCTCCACCTTCCAGGCAGATCGGGAATCTCACCGTTCTACCTCCTCCCTTGCTAACGGCTTTGTTCCAGCCCCCGTCGCTTCTCACCTGGGGCATGGCAGTGGGCTTCCGACTCTCCCCGATTCTGTGCCTCCCATGCCTGTAGCCTGTTTCCCATAAGTCAGCCAGAATGATTTTGGTTTAACATGAGTCAGCTCCTGTCCCTCTCCTCAATCCCCTCCCTTGGCATTCCATGGAGATTACCACAGATGTAGCGGGCTCTGGGTGATGTGGTCCTTGTCTGGTCCTGACCTTGTTTCCTTCACCTTCCCTGTTTCAAAAATAAAAAAAAATTAAGGGCTAGCAGTGTAGCTCAGCAGTAGGATGCTTAGCGGTTCAGTCCCCAGTAACACACACACACACACACACACACACACACACACACACACAGTTTTAAATGCAGCCTGCCCCTGGGTTCAATCCCCAGTATCTCCCCCCTGCCATCTCTCTCTCTCATACACACACACACATACATACAGTTGTTTTTGTTTTTTTGCAGTACTGGGGATTGAACTCAGGGACATTCTACCTCTGAGCTATACCCCCAGCCCTATTTTTTATTCTTTATTTTGAAACAGGGCCTCACGAAGTAGCTGAGACTTGCCTTGAACCTGAATCCTCCGGTCTCAGCCTCCCAAGTACTGGGATTACAATTGTGGGCCACGATGCCCAGCTACACATCTAGTTTTAAATGTAGCCCTCCTAGACTCCAAGCATTTAGTTACCTCAGTCCTCAACACTACTCTGAAAGTTCTAGTTTTTTCTTACCTCTGTTATGATTCTAATAACTCATAACAGTAATTCAGTAAATGCTTGCTCTGTGCCAAGCATCATGACGAGACCTTCTATCTTCTTTAATTCTACGGTCACCCTGTTCGGCACATTGTTATTACAGGCTTTTTATTGACAAAGGTCCGGAGAAACTTAGAGAAGAGGTGCCTTACCCCTGCCATTAACCTAGGAAGTGGGAGCTGCAAGACCAGCTGCTGCTGGACAGTGCGTTCACGCCTGCTGTCCTCTGGTCTGCCTCTTGTCTAAAGGAGCGCCTCGAAGACAGGGCCTCTCCCCATCTGTCCTCCTGTCCTCACGTCCCGTGTCTGGCAAGGTGCTACCTTCTGAGTGAGTCAGTCATGGCAGTCCCAGGGGAGAAGAGTCCTTTTGCTTTTTGTCACATTCTTTTTTATTACTGATTGTGAATTGGGGACACTGAGAAATCTTAGAAGGACATTTTGTCTTTTTATGCCAGGAAGAAAGAAGAAAGGGTGTGAAAGAAACTGGTCTGTAGTGACAGTTCAAAGAAGAGAGGCAGGGATGTCCACTGGGATGGAGAACCTCCACTCCTCCTCTCCTCCCTGCTCCTCCTCTCCCCCGTTACTCCTCCACCAGTGTTTTTATCTGAGTCCACACCACTCTGTGGTGATAGGGTCCTGGTGAGTGAGTACGGACCCGGTGAGGACCCTGCCTTGCTTTGTGGCTGTGGGCAGCCTTTTCTGCTGGCGTTTACTTTGGCGTTCTGAGTGCATTTGTGTGTGGAAGTGTTCCCCCTGGTGGTTACATCCAGTGGTGCCACTAGTCCAGAATCCTTGCATTTGGAGCTTTTGTGGGCTGGCTGGGTTACCCAGTATTTCTGTGCTGAAATGTGTTCTACGATCTGAATAGTAAAAATGTAGTCTATTAGAACACAGCATTTTAATTTTAAAGCTTTCCGTGAATTTAAGAGCATTCATAATTTTTAGCAGTCATTACCTCAGCTCATTTTCTGGAAAATAGTGGGAAAACAGTCATTTTGAATAAACCATAGGCATCCGTGTGGTTGGTGGCTTTTTTTTTTCCTTATTGCTACTGGGGATTGAACCCAAGGGTGCTCTGCCACATCCTGGTGCTTTTAATTTTATTTTGAGACAGGGTCTTGCTAAATTGCTCAATCTAGCCTCAAACTTGTAATCCTCCTTCCTTTGCCTCCTGAGTTGCTGGAATTATAGGGAGTTAATGCCTTTTCAAAAATGAAAGTGTTAGAGCCAGGCATGGTGGTGCACACTTGTGAGCCCACTTGGGAGGCTGAGACAGGAGGATCCCAGGTTTATGGCCAACCTTAGCAACTTAGTGAGGCCCTGTTTGAAAATAAGAAGTAAAGCTGGGCATTGGTGGCACATGCTTGTAATCCCAGCATTCGGGAGGCTGAGACCAGAGGATCCGGGTTCGCGGCCAGCCTCAGCTACCTAGTGAGGCCCTCTGCAACTTAGTGAGACTCGGTTTCAAAATAAAGAATAAAAAATAGGGCTGGGGGTGTAGCTCGGAGGTAGAATGCCCCTGAGTTCAATCCCCAGTACCGCAAAAAAAAAAAAAAAAAAAAAAGAAAATAAGAAGTAAAATAGGGCTGTGGGTGTAGCTTAGAGGTAAAATAATGCCCCTGGGTTCAACCCCCAGTACCAAAAAAAAAAAAAAAATTTTAGCTGGGCGTGGTGGCCCACGTACTTGAGAAGCTGAGACAGGAGGATCACAGGTTCAAAGCAAACCTCGGCAACTTAGCAAGGCTCTCAGCAACCTAGTGAGACCCTATTTCCAAATAAGAAATAAAACTGGGCTGAGGGTGTAGCTTGGAGGTAGAATGCCTCTGGGTTCCATACCCAGTGCCAAAAAAAGAAAGAAAAAAGAAAAATTTTGCCGGATGTGGTGGCACACGCTTGTAACCCCAGCATTCGGGAGGCTGAGACCGGAGGATCCGGGTTCGCGGCCAGCCTCAGCTACCTAGTGAGGCCCTCCGCAACTTAGTGAGACTTGGTTTCAAAATAAAGAATAAAAAAAATAGGGCTGGGGGTGTAGCTCGGAGGTAGAATGCCCCTGAGTTCAATCCCCAGTACCGCAAAAAAAAAAAAAAAAAGAAAAATTTTGACAAATAATCCCCTAGTAAAATTCAGAGGAAAAAGCAACAAATGATTATTTTAATAAATGGTAATTTTAGAAATATAATATTTGGAATATTGCTACTTACTGGTAAATGTGAATAAAATACCACTGATATCATTAGTTGCATATATTATATCTGTATAAGGAGCATTAAATTCTTTTTAAAATGGAATAACTAATGCCTAATAGGCTGCTTTCCAAATTTGTTTTTAATCCCCATGTTTCCAGTAGATTGTGGAAGCCCATTTCTGTGAACAATTTCTATGCAGTTATTTATTCATTCTGTGGGAAGCAAATGCATTTCAATGTAAATATTTGTTTCCTATGTAAAGTAAATGAAGCTTTTGATATTAGCTTAGCATTTTGATGGGTAATAAAACTGAAAATAACTTTAATTTTTATGACTGTTTCTTTGAAAGGACTGTTTAGTCACATTTAATACTGTAATGATTCTGAAATCTTGATAGACTTGTTCTCATGGTCCAGATGGATATTTTTTTTTTTTTTTTTTTTTGCGGTACTGGGGATTGAACCCAGGGGCATTCTACCTCTGAGCTATACCTCCAGCCCTATTTTTTATTCTTTATTTTTAAACAGGGTCTCACTAAGTTGCGGAGTGCCTCACTAGGTAGCTGAGGCTGGCCGAGAACCCGGATCATCTGGTCTCAGCCTCCCAAATGCTGGGATTACACGCGTGCGCCACCACGCCCGGGTTTTAGTCTTTATATTTGAAACAGGGTCTCACTAAGTTGTGGAGGGCCTCACTAAGTAGCTGAGGCTGGCCACACAGTGAACCTGCGATCCTCCTGTCTCAGCCTCCCAAGTACTGGGATTACAAGCATGTGCCACTACGCCTGGATCAGATGGATAAATTCAAGCATGATGGGCAATTAACAAAATTGCAGCTGGCCTGGAACTAGTCAGGGGATTCTTTTTTTTTAATATAACTTTTTTTAACTGGTGCATTGTAATCATACATCTTTGTTAGGTACAAGCTGATAAAGGCATACATGCACAGATTTCTCATTTAACCCTTCCTCAATTCCCACCCCACTCCCTTCTCCTCCCTCCTTCTCAAGCTCAGTTTAGTGATTGACTTTGATGTGTTCGTGAAAGTACACGATATGCATTCGGGTGTTCCCCCTACCCCCATCACTTTCAGTTGAGTCACCTTCTTTGCTCATATAAGGTTTTTCCTTCATCGTCTAGGGTCCCTCTTATGTCCCACTTTCTCCCTAGCTTCTGCATATTAGGGAGAGCATACGATTTTTTACTTTTTGTGACTGACTAATCTCACTTAACATAATGTTTTCCAGTTCCATCCATTTCCCTGCAAATAACATGATTTTGTTCTTCTTTATGGATGAGTAAAATTCCATTGTGTACATATCCCATAGTTTTGTAATCTATTCATCTGTTGATGGACATCTTGGCTGGTTCCATAGTTCCATTGTAAATTGTGCAGCTATAAACATAGATACACTTTTTTTTTTTTTTGTAGTACTGGGAATTGAACCCAGGGGTATTCTACCTCCGAGCTACATCTCCAGCCCTATAATCCTATAGTCTCTTTTCAAGCTTACAGTTGGCCTAGAAGACAGGACAATCCCTCTTCCCTTCCAGACAGGGCTATGCCAATCTCCTGCCCACAGAAGTCTCCAGAACCCAGGTGGACACTGGCCATGCTCAATAGCGCTAAGCTGTAGGGGGCGCTCACCCACCTCCTGCTGTGCTCAGCCGCCAGCGTGGTGCTGACTGACAGCTGAGGTTCCCTAGAGAAGTCGCTTGGGCCCACTGTCACGTGGCTTTGCAGGACAAAGAAGAGCTCCTTCACCGAGAATTTTTCCCCAGTCTTCTTCTCATATAACTTCCCTCCCTTCACCCCAGCCCTGCTGTGTAATGTAATTGTGGTGGGGATGGCCGCAGTGGATTTATCTATCCTTGACCTGGATAACTATAGTTTAGGACCATAGGAAACCTGGAAGGAGATGGAGCACTCCTCTCCCCTTCCAGCCCTCTGGCCTCCAGAGATGTGGAGAGGCCTTGTGATGCCCATGGATCTATGGGAAGGAGCCTACGGGTGAGAGGGAGAGAGAGTGAAAGTGTGTGTGTGTGTGTAAGAGGAGCCGCAGGCTAGACAGTGGGATTGCTCCTCTTCCTCCTAAACAAGGTGTGAGGACAGGGACCTCTGGTAGAGCAGGAGAGGGGCAGCTTCCCTTTCTGAGCAGGTGCCCATGTACAGGGAGGTCACTATCGTCCTAGAAAAGCCCACATGTCTTGGCACTAGAGTGAAGTCAGTCCCTCTCACTATCAGTACTCCCCATTACCTGAGACGGTCTTTGCCAGCTGTGCCTTCTCCCTGCCTATAACACCAGGGGCTACACCATAGGGCGTCTGGTGAGGGGGGCAGCATCTCAGAGTCGGACCAGTGCCCTCAAAGCAGCCTAGACGTGCAGCTCTAGCCTGCCCCAGGACGGGGACTGAGAAGAGCTTTTGTTCCTTGTTACCCTTAGCATGGAAAGCTCAAGAAGAAAGTCACTGAGACAGACGTTCTCTAGGTATTTTTACCATCCAACACATCTTTTTGTTCATCAAAATCTCCCCTTCAAGCCAGGCGTGGTGGCGCATGCTTGTAATCCCAGCATTTGGGAGGCTGAGACCGGAGGATCCGGGTTCGCGGCCAGCCTCAGCTACCTAGTGAGGCACTCCGCAACTTAGTGAGACCCGGTTTCGAAATAAAGAATAAAAAATAGGACTGGGGGTGTAGCTCGGAGGTAGAACGCCCCTGAGTTCAATCCCTAGTACCGCAAAAAAAAAAAAAAAAAAA
>PVLC010037388.1:0-15307 GCA_004027655.1 Graphiurus murinus
CGGTGCTGGGGATTAAACTCAGGGGCGTTCTACCTCTGAGCTATACCCCCAGCCCTATTTTTTATTCTTTATTTTGAAACCGAGTCTCACTAAGTTGCGGAGTGCCTCACTAGGTAGCTGAGGCTGGCCTCGAACCTGGATCCTCCGGTCTCAGCCTCCCGAATGCTGGGATTACAAGCGTGCGCCACCACGCCCGGCGTTTTTTAAGGTTATTGATAACTTATTTTCCTTTTATTCTTTGATTCAGAATAAGAAACAAGGATGTAAAAATGAGGAGGTGCTTGCTGTACTAGGCCATGAACTGGGACACTGGAAGTTGGGACACACAATCAAAAATATCATTATTAGTCAGGTAAGTATGGAGTGACAAGTGTTTTTTTTTTTCCTTTTCTTTTCTTTTCTCTTTTTTTTTTTTTTTGCGGTACTGGGGATTGAACTCAGGAGCATTCTACCTCTGAGCTATACCCCCAGCCCTATTTTTTATTCTTTATTTTGAAACTGGGTCTCACTAAGTTGCAGAGGGCCTCACTAGGTAGCTGAGGCTGGCTGCGAACCCAGATCCTCCGGTCTCAGCCTCCCAAATGCTGGGATTACAAGTGTGCGCCACCACGCCCAGGTGTGACAAGTGTTTCTTATGGATAAGAGTCATGTTAGAAGTATGGCAAGCATGAGAGGTCATATGGTAGAGCCCTTAAGAAAGACTTCCTATAGCTGGGTGTGATGGCACATGCCTATAATCTCAGTATTTGCAAGGCCGTGGCAGGTGAATTGAGAGATTGAGGTTTGAAACCAAGCTCAGCAACTTAGCAAGGACCCCGTTTCAAAATAAAAAAGGCCTGGCATGGTGGCACACACCTGTAATTCTAGTATTTGGGAGAATGAGACAGAAGGATCAGCCATTTATCAAGGCCCTCAGCAACTTAGACCCTATTTGACAATAAAAAATAAAATAGGACTGGGATTATAGCTCAGAAGTAGAATGTCCCTGAGTCCAATCCCTAGTACCAATAAATAAATAATAAATTTTTAAAAAGGGCCGATGGTGTAGCTTAGAGGTAGAATGCTTCCTTGGTTCAATCCCCAGGACCCTCCCCCACCAAAAAAGAAAGACTTCCTAGCCAGGTTACCTGGCTTCTTATTGCAGCTCTCAGGCTTAACTGAGTGACTTACGTGACCTTGGCCAACTTCTTTAACTTCTCTCTGCCTCTATTCCTTCAAAAAAGAAAAAGTTTAACCAAGATAGGAGAATTACAAGATAGGTTTGAGGTCAGCCTCAGCAACTTCACTGAATGATAATACCTCATAGAACTGATTAAGAATTAGGTGAATAAGCCGAGCATGGTGGCGCATGCTTGTAATCCCAGCATTTGGGAGGCTGAGACAGGAGGATCCGGGTTCGCGGCCAGCCTCAGCTAACTAGTGAGGCACTCCGCAACTTAGTGAGACCCTGTTACAAAATAAAGAATAAAAAATAGGGCTGGGGGTATAGCTCGGAGGTAGAATGCCCCGGAGTTCAATCCCCAGTACTGCAAAAAAAAAAAAAGAATTAGGTGAATAAACTGGGTGAGGTGGCACATGCTTGTTGTAATCCCAGCCCTTGAGAGGCTGAGACCAGAGGATTGCAGCTTCAAGGCCAGCCTCAGCACTTTAAAATTTCAAAACAAGCCGGGGGTGGTGGCGCACGCTTGTAATCCCAGCATTCGGGAGGCTGAGACTGGAGGATCCGGGTTCGCGGCCAGCCTCAGCTACCTAGTGAGGCACTCCACAACTTAGTGAGACTCGGTTTCAAAATAAAGAATAAAAAATAGGGCTGGGGGTATAGCTCGGAGGTAGATGCCTCTGAGTTCAATCCCCAGTACTGAAAAAAATTAAAAAATAAATAAATAAAATTTCAAAACAAAAAAACTGGTGAGGGGAGCTGGGGGTGCAGCTCAGAGGTAAAATGACTGTAAGGGAGCTCTGCATGAGAATGAGGGTGGCACAGTGGCAGGAGTTGGCATATCAGATATGAACACCTGCTTGTTGCCTTCCTTCTGCCGTCCTGACTCGCTCTGTGTAGCCCACCTTCACCCGATGATGGATGCCTCTAAAGCCAGGTCCCAGCTAAGCTGCTCCACATAGCACTAGTGCAGGAAGAACAGCTGAGGTGCTCATGGGTATGGCCCAGTACCAAACCAAAAGTTATTTTTCAAAAGGATAATGAGTACTTAATGGAAATGAACACGTGGACTATAAGCGTGGGCATCTTTACGGATGTTTTCTGTTGGAGCTCGTCATGGTGTCTCCGGAGTGGCAGACTGAGTGGCAGAGCTGCTGGCACTCCATCCTGGGGCCGCTGTTGAGCCTTCCCAGCTCTCACCCCATCTAAGTGCAGCTTCTTGAGGTACCTAGCAGGTGGCGAGCAGCACACTTAAGTAGAGCATATGTGGCCTCAGTTCCTCATCTGCTAAGGGGAAGGATAGTATTTGCTCTCCAACTTAACTCGGGGATTGTACTTTGGTGCAGACTTTGATTTTTTTTTTTTTTTCTTACTGTTAAAGATCTATTTTTTTTTCTCTCTCTCTGAATTTTGTAACTACTCAGTATAGCTCTAGGAGTCCTAAAGAGAATTCAAGGGAAGCCTGTGGCTTCAGAGCCTCCACATTAAGGTTGGGTAGGAGGCCTCTGTCTGCTTGTGTTCTCATAGAAAAAAGCCAGAATCCATTCTAGCTCTTCAGCTTTGTACAGAGAGAAAATAATCCCATTGTCTTAAGAGGCTCAACTCAAGCCTTCCCCTGTAGAAAACTATAGTTTAAACATTTAGGGAATTTTATTTTCCTTTTGAGAATAAAAGGGAAACTGTAAAACTGCCCTTTTGGGGGGGGGGTAATGGGGATGGAACTCGGGGGTGTTCTACCTCTGAGCTAGACCCCCTGCCCTATTTTTTTTTTTAAACAGGATCTCATTAAGTTGCTGAGACTAGCCTTGAACTTGTGATCCTCCTGTCTCAGCTTCCCAAGTACTGTGCTTACAAGCAAATGTCACCACAGCTAGCTCCTAAATAACTTTTGCTGTGGTTCCATTAACACCTTTCTTAAAATCACACCATGATTGCATGTTGTACTTTTTGTGTGTGTGTGTGTGTGGTACTGGGGATTGAACTCAGGGGCATTCTACCTCCGAGCTATACCCCCAGCCCTATTTTTTTATTCTTTATTTTGAAACCGAGTCTCACTAAGTTGCGGAGGGCCTCACTAGGTAGCTGAGGCTGGCCGCGAACCTGGATCCTCCATTCTCAGCCTCCCGAATGCTGGGATTACAAGCGTGCGCCACCACGCCCGGCATGCATGTTGTACTTTTGTAGTACTACATACGCCACAATAAAATCAGCTTAGACTAACAAGATTTCCTGTCCTCCTTCCTAGATGAATTCCTTCCTGTGTTTTTTCTTGTTTGCTGTATTAATTGGTCGAAAGGAGCTTTTTGCTGCATTTGGTTTTTATGATAGCCAACCCACTCTAATTGGACTATTGATCATCTTCCAGTTTATTTTTTCACCTTACAATGAGGTAACGTATGATATTCTAAATTATTCTCTTTAATTAAGAGTCAAATTTAGCTGAGCGTGGTAACGCACACTTGTAATCTCAGTACTTGGGAGTCTGAGACAGGAAGATCACAGGTTTGAAGCCAGCCTCAGCAATTTAGTGAGGCCCTCCACAACTTTGTGCAACCTTGTTTCCAAATAATAAAATAAGATTGGGCTGGGGCTGTAGCTCAGAGGTAGAATGCCCCTGGGTTTGATCCTCAGTGCCACCATAAAAAGAAAAAAAAAAAAAGAAGAGTCAAATTTAGAACTTTACTTACTTATTTATTTATTTATTTATTTATTTATTTATTGCAGTACTAGGAGTTGATCCCAGGGGCATTCTACCTCCGAGCTACACCCCAAGCCCTGTTTTTATTCTTTATGTTGAAACAGGGTCTCACTAAGTTGCGGAGAGCCTCACTAGCTGAGGCTGGCTACCAACTCGAATCCTCCAGTCTCAGCCTCCCAAGTACTAGGATTACAAAGATGTGCCACCACGCCCAGCATGAATTTAGAACTTTATTTTTTTATTTTTTATTTATTATTTTTTTTTTTTTGCGGTACTAGGGATTGAACTCAGGGGCATTCTACCTCCGAGCTACACCCCCAGCCCTATTTTTTTATTCTTTATTTCGAAACCGGGTCTCACTAAGTTGCGGAGTGCCTCACTAGGTAGCTGAGGCTGGCCGAGAACCCAGATCCTCCGGTCTCAGCCTCCCGAATGCTGGGATTACAAGCGTGCGCCACCACGCCCGGCAATTTAGAACTTTAAATAAAAATCTAAAAATGATTATCCTTTGTGGCTTCTACTTGGGCTGCTTTGTTTTCTTAAATTCATTTGTTGAGTTCACTTCAAAAAATATCTAAGTAATATGTGATATTAAAGTGATTTGAAATGTGGTTAATCCAGAGATATTAGCTACTGTTCTTAAAAACTTTGAGAGCCAGGAGATTTATTTCAAAGTGAAATCTTAAGTTCAATGTCAGAGTTTAAGAGGACATGATAAGACAGAGAAATTTTCCTATAGAAAATGAAAAAAATTGCCCTATTAAGAAGAGTTTGCAGCCAGGCGTGGTGGTGCACGCTTGTAATTCCAGTACTTGGGAGGCTGAGACAAGAGGATCGGCAGGTTCATGGCCAGCCTCAGATACTTAGTGAGACCCTCCACAACTTAGTGAGACCCTGTTACAAAATAAAGAAAAAGAAACAAAAAAAGTGTAGCTTGGAGGTAGAGTGGCCCTCGGTTTCATCCCCAGTTTCAGGGGAAAAAAAATCTTAAGAATTTGGAGCTGGGCATGGTGGCACACATCTTTTATCCCAGTACTTGGGAGGCTGAGATAGGAAAATTGCGGGTTTAAGACCAGCCTCAGCAACTTAGCAAGACTCAACAACCTAGTGAGAGCTTGTTTCAAAACAAAAAATAACCCGGGAGTGGTGGCACACGCTTGTAATCCCAGTACTTGGGAGGCTGAGACTGGAGGATCCGGGTTCACAGCCAGCATCAGCTACTTAGTGAGGCCCTCCACAACTTAGTGAGACCCTGTTTCAAAATAAAAAATAAAAATAGGGCTGGGGGTGTAACTTGGAGGTAGAATGCCCCTGGGTTCAATCCCCAGTAACACAAAATAAAGTTAAAAAAATAAAGTAGGGCTGGGGGTGTAGCTCGGAGGTAGAATGCCCCTGGGTTCAATCCCCAGTACCACAAAATAAAATAAAATAGGGCTGATTGTGAAGCTCAGAGGTAGACTGTCCCTGGGTTCAATCATAAGTACCAAATAACTTGGTAGCTGGGCATGGTGGCACATGCCTATAATCCCAGTACTTGGGAGGCCAAGACAGAAGGATTGCAGGTTCAGGACCAGTGCCTGGTAACTTAAACTTTGTTTCAAAAAATAAAGTAGGGCTGAGGATCTAGCTCAGAGGTAGAATGCCACTGGGTTCAATCCACAGTACCAAAAAAATTTTTTAAAAAACAAGATTTTAGCTGGGCATGGTGGCGTACTCTTGTAATCCCAGTACTTGGGAGGCTGAGACAGGGGGATCATAGGTTCATGGTCAGCCTCAGGAACTTAGTGAGGGCCTCTGAAACATAATGAAACTCTGTTTCAAAATGATAAAATAGGCCGGGGCGTGGTGGCTCACGCTTGTAATCCCAGTACTTGGGAGGCTGAGATAGGAGGATCACAGTTTCACGGCCAGCCTCAGCAACCTCGTGAAGCCCTCTGCAACTTAGTGAGACCCTATTTCAAAATAAAATCAGGCTAGGGGTATAGCTCAGAGGCAGAATGCCCCCTGAGTTCAATCCTCAGTAACACACACACACACACACACACACACACACACACAAAGGTGGATAAGTGATTGAGAATATTTGGGGGAGGTAGTACTGGGGATTGAACCCAGGGGCACTCTATCTTGAGCTACACTCCCATCCCTTTTTATTTTTTGTTTTGAGACAAGATCTTACTATGTTGCTGAGTCTGTCCTTGAACCTGCAATCCTCCTGCCTCAGCCTCCCAAGCACTGGGATTACAGGTGTTCATCACCACCCCCAGCTGAGAATAGTTTTTAAAAAAGAAAAAAAAGTTCTGAATACAAGTAACCATGACTTAAGTCTGCCCTGACTTTGGAGTGACCAAGAAGTTCATTACTACACCTTTGCGCTGTGTGAGCTCCCCCAAGTTGTCTGACATCTCTGTGCTTCACCTTTCTCAACTATACAGCAAGAGATTGCTAGAGAATATGTAAACTGCCTACCTTAGTTCTTGGCACATGACATATTCTCAAAAAACTGCCAATTTCCGTAAAAACAACATTCATGTGGATGTATATCTGTTTCAGATCTGTTTGCTTGGGAGAAGAAGGCTCAATTATAAGTATTCCCCCATTCTAGGTACCCTAAATCCCTGTGCTCTTTCATTTGGCCTGCTGTTTCTCTGTGCTAAGCCAAGCTTCATCTTGTCTCAGTGTCAGCAAAGAGGTGCAGGGCTGCTAAAACCCTTTTCTTTCCTTTTCAGGTTCTTTCTTTTTGCCTAACAGTCCTCAGCCGCAGATTTGAGTTTCAAGCTGATGCATTTGCCAAGAAACTTGGGAAGGCTAAAGACTTATATTCTGCTTTGATCAAACTTAACAAAGATAACTTGGGATTCCCTGTTTCTGACTGGTTGTTTTCAATGTGGCATTATTCTCATCCTCCGCTACTGGAGAGACTTCAAGCTTTGAAGAATACAAAAGAAGACTGAGATGCTCAGGGTCTGTGACCGAAGACGCTTCCGATCATTTCTGTCCTGGCAGCATGTTCCAGCTCTTGATGTTTTTAAACTTTTTTTTAAACGAAAAATGATTAAGTACAAAAAAGCCCAGATTTAAATACATTTAATATTTCATTTCAAAAATGATTTTAATAATCCATTTCTTAAAACACTGGATGCATTTTGAGGCTTAATGTTTTTAAAGGCATAGTTTTATCTTTGGCATCTGATTTACCATCAATTTGTAAAATTATTTAAGAAAATGCAGAACTTGTTTTATTTATACACTTATGTAGAATCTGCATGTTAAGGTGTTTGGGGCATTTAAAAGAGGGAGCACTACCTTTGAGTCCTTCCTGTGAGGCAGAAGTGGTGGTCTTGAATCATTACATTCATACCTAAGTTGAAACTTGTTTTTACCTTCATGCTGTTATAGTTTAACCTGGCCAATCAATGTTTTAAATAAGAAAGATCATAGTTAGAAAGGCTGATATTGTTTAAATGGAAGTTGTTAGAAATATGCTCTACTGTTCTACCAAATTTCAAATCACTATTTCCTCTCGCACATTGATCAGGAATTTCTAATAGTGCTTTGAAATTAGGAATTATGTATAGGATGTTTTAAATCATTGTTTCAGTTTTGTTTTTAAGAAAATCTCAGTTTTTATCCCTCCTTCTACCTGGTGGGTATGGTTACATTAAGAGTAAACTAGCTTTTTTTATTCATTCTTTTTTATTCTGTAAATGATGCATCTTTTCATTTAGCAGAAATTAAACAGTATTTGCAGTGTTTAAAGTGGCAATTTGTGGAAAAAAGAAGAAATTATTTTGTTGTTGTTTTTGGTACTGGGGATTGAACCCAGGGGCATTCTACTTAAAACTACACCCCCAGCCTTTTTATTTTTTGTTTTGAAATAAGATCTCAGTTGCTGAGGCTAGCCTCAAAGCTGTGATCCTTCTTTCTCAGTCTCCCAATTAATTATAGGTGTTTGTAATTCTAATACTGGTGCATAACACCACACTCAACTTCACCCTTATGTCTCTTAAAATCATTTTTAGCCAGGCATAGTAGTGCATCCTGTAATCCCAGTACCTGGTAGGCTGTGAGAAAGGAGGATTACAGGTTCCAGGCCAGCCTCAGCAACTCAGTAGAATCCTCAGTAATTTAGCAAGGCCCTATCTCAAAATCTCAAAACAAAAAATAAAAAGAGCTATGGAAATAGAGAAACAAGAATGAGATATTCTCATGATATTACAGGGGAAAATAAAGTTTTCTATCTCTTTCAAGGACAGAAGAGTTTCAGGATTTTTTTTTTTTTTTTTCCTGGTACTGGAGATTGAATCCGGCAGTCTACCTCTTAATGACATCCCCAGCCCTACTTTTTTTTTTTTTTTTTCTTTATTTTGAAACAGGGTCTCACGAAGTTACAGAGAGCTTCACTAAGTAACTGAGAAGTAACTGAGGCTGGCCGTGAACCTGCAATCCTCCTATCTTAGCCTCCCAAGTACTGAGATTACAAGCATGGCTGAGTTTCAGGGGGTTTTTGTGTGTGTGTGTGTGTGTGTGTGTGTGTGTGTGTGTGTGTGTGTGTGTGGTACTAGGGATTGAACTCAGGGGCATTCTACCTCTGAGCTACACCCCCAGCCCTATTTTTTATTCTTTATTTTGTAACAGGGTCTCACTAGGCAGCTGAGGCTGGCCGCGAACCCAGATCCTCCGGTCTCAGCCTCCCGAATGCTGGGATTACAAGTGTGCGCCACCACGCCCGGCTGAGTTTCAGTTTTTATTTTTGTAATTCTTATCAGTATTCATATGTACTGTTTAATTAGGCCTGATTCCATTTTTGAAAATTATATATTTTTTATATGTGAGGTACTAGGGATTAAGCCCTATTTTATTTTTATTTTGAAACAGGGTCTTGCTAGGTTGATGAGAGTCTCACTACTTGCTGGCGTTGGCTATCCTTGAACCTTCGATCCTTCTTTCTCAGCCTTCCAAGTACTAGGATTACAGGTGTGTACCACCATGCCTGGCTTTATTTTTATTTTGAAACAAAGTCTCACTGAGCTGCAGAGGGCCTCACTAAGTTGCTGAGGCAGGCTGTGAACCTATGATCCTCTTGTCTCAGCCTCCCAAGTACTAGGAGCATAGATATGCATTACCTTGCAAAGCTTAAAATTATAATTTTTTTTTTATACTGGGCATTGAATCTAGGGGAGTTCTACTGAGCTACACCCCCAGCCCTATTTTACTTTAAACAGGGTCTCACTAGGTTGCTAAGAGTCTCATAAAGTTGTAGAGGCTATCCTTGAACCCGTGATCCTCCTGTCTCAGCCTGTCAAGATTCACTACCATGCCTGGCTAAATTCTTGATATGCAAATAGTATTTACTTTAAAAACAAATGTCATGAACAATTTCCAGGTTTAAAAGCTGTAGGTTGGACCACTTCAAATCTCTGTCTCCTTTCTGAATGACAACTTATTTTGTGCCTAATAGTCTCACTCACGGATAATGTTTACTTTCTGGGCATTTACTCCAAAGTGGGATTTCCTGTGGACCTTCCGTATCTGGCCATAAAGTCTTTTGTCAGCTGACATTTGAGTGATGTCTTCACACAGAAATATAATAAAAATTAAAATCTAGTTTAGTACTGCATTGTTTATTTTCCTATGGCTAAAGCAGAGCAGTGGTTTTTATCCAGCATCCTTTTCCTGTGACTTCATGTTAAGAACTGCCTTTCCTTCCTTCTGTGCCTTTAAATACAAATTTCAGTTCTGCACAAGTGAAACATTAAAATTTGCCAATGCACATTTATGTCCCTTGTCTTTAATTTGGTGTCATTTGTGTATCATGTGTTGCCAGGTGTATGTTTATTACCCTAGAAAAATGGGGTACTTAATGGTATCAGCACCATGACCAGGCCTTACAGAGTCCTCATGGTTCCTCCTGCTTTGCTACTATAGACCTGCTCCAGGGTTTGTTTTTTGTTTTGTTTTGTTTTTTAGTACAGGGGATTGAACTCAGGGAAATTTTGCCTCCAAGTGAAACTCTAAGCCTCTTCTTTTTTATATTTTATTTTAAAACAGTGTCTCACTAAATTGCTGAGGCTGGCTTGCCATCTTCCTGTCTTAGCCTCCCAAGTACTGAAATTTCAGGTGTGTACCACCATACCTGCCTAATAATTAGCTTTTTAGTATGTGACTGGCCTAATCACCCAAGGTGTATAGCAGAGGCACAAAGGAGTGTCAAAAGGAGACTGATAGGCCGGGTGTGGTGATGCACGCTTGTAATCCCAGTACTTGGAAGGCTGAGACAGGAAGATTCGGGTTCACAGCCAGCCTCAGCTACTTAGGCCCTCCGCAACTTAGTGAGATCCTGTTTAAAAATAAAAATAGGACTGGGGGTGTAGCTCAGAGGTAGAATGTCCCTGAGTTCAATCCCCAGTATTCCCCCCCCCCCCCCGCAAAAAAAGACTGATAATTGGGCATGGAGGCACGTGCTTGTGGTCCCAGTGCTTGGGAGGCTGAGACAATTTAATGAGGCCCTCCACAACTTAGTGGGACCCTGTTTCAAAATAAAAAATAAATAGGGCTTGGAGTGTAGCTCAGAGGTATAGAATGCCCCTGGGTTCAACTGCAGTAACACACACACACACACACACTGATGAGCTCCTGAATACCAATAAGAGTGGCACTCAACACACTAAGACTTGGCAGATGTGTAGGGGGTGAGATCAAATAGGTCAAAGCCTTGAGTCAAATGTGGCCTGACCCCAGCAAAGTTGATCTCTGACTCCAAGGCAGTCTGTTGGGCATATATGTGGCCTTTCTCTGAGTTCACCCTTTGCTAAGGTATGAGGGCTTCTAGTAAATTCTACCTCTTTCTGGGATAGGAACAGAATTCTTGGGAAGAATGAAATGTTTTAGCTTCTCTGGGTTCCCAAAGTGGGCAAAACCATGGATAAAGGAGGACTATTGGTTTAGCTTTCTGACCGTGATGCAAAAATATTAATATTTGTTCTCAGCTACTTAGACCCTCCACAACTTAGTGAGACCCTATTTCACAAAAAATAAAAATAAAAAATAGGGGTTGTAGCTTGGAGGTAGAATATCCCTGGGCATTCAAACTCTGGTAACGAACACACACACACACACACACACAACAACAACAAAGACCACACAACAACAACAAGACCCGAAAATTATACCAGACACTTTGAAGTTACTAGAGGAGGGCATAGATCTAACACTCCAACATACAGGCACAGGTAGAAACTTCCTCAATGAGATCCCTAAAGCTGAGGAAATTAAAACAAGAATTAATAAATGGGATGGCATTAAACTAAAAAGTTTTTCCTCATCAAAGGAAACCAAGAGTCTAAAGAGAAAGCCTGCAAAATGGGAGAAGAACTTTGCCAGGTATCCCTTAGATAGAGGACTAATATCTAGAATATACAACAAATTTAAAGCCTTAACACTAAAAAACTCAATCAAGAAATGGGCAATTGAACTAAATAGACATTTCACAAAAGAAGAGATACAAATGGCCATTAAATACATGAAAAAAAGCCGGGCATGGTGGCGCATGCTTATAATCCCAGAGGCTGAGACAGGAGGATCGGAGGTTCTCAGCCAGCCTCAGCTACTTAGTGAGGTTCTCTGTCTCTGATACTTAGTAAGACCCTGTTTGAAACTAAAGAAAAAAAAAAAAATAGGGCTGGGGATGTAGCTTGGAGGTAGAATGCCCCTGAGTTCAATCCCCAGTACCGCAAAAAAAAAAAAAAAAAAAAGGAAAATGAAAAAAATGTTCAACATCATTAGCAATCAGGGAGATGCAAATCAAAACTACACAGATTCCATCTAACCCCAATCAGAATGGTAATCATCAAGAAGACAAAAAATAAATGCTGGCGAGGATGTGGGGAAATTAGAACTCTTCTACACTGTTGGTGGAATTACAAATTAATGCAGCTGCTATGGAGATTCCTCAGAAAATTGGGATTGGATCCACCATATGACGCAGCTATACCACTCCTGGGTATCTTTACAAAGGAACTGAAATCAGAATATTATAGTAATTATTCATATCCATGTTCTTAGCAGCACAATTCACAATAGCTAAATTTTGGACCCAACCTAGGTGTCCATCAGCAGATGAATGGATTACAAAATTATGGGATATACACACAATGAAATTCTATTCGGCAATAAAGGAGAACAAAATAATGTCATTTGCAGAAAAATGAATAGACCTGAAGAACATTATGTTAATTGAGATTCAGTTTCAGTAATTGAAGAATTATGTTTTCTCTCATATGCAGAAGCTAGGGAGTAATCAGAGTACCAGAGGGACTTCAGATAATGGAGGAGAAACTAGTAGGGCCAGGGAGCTGTTCTAGGGGAAGAAGGGGGGAGAGAAGGAAGATAAGTGAGGGAATCACTTCCACTGACATTCTGTACAAATGTGAGAATACCAATGCCAATCTCAATATTCTGTAAGGGGAAGGGGGAGTGGGGAGGGAGCCAGAGGAAAGCTCACCTAGTGCTGTGTGCATGTATGTTGCTATCACTACAAACTACATTATGTGAGATTATAATGCACCAATAAAAGTATGGGGGAAAACAAGAACAATGAGAAGTGCCAAGGAGAAATGGAAGCATGGTGGTGGTGGTGGAGGGGGAGGATTTGGAGACCTGAGGCAGAGGGGCTGGCAGCGATGAGACTTGGGAGAACAGCATTCTTTTTTTTTTTTTTTTTTTTTTTTTTTTTTTGCGGTTCTGGGCATTCTACCTCCGAGCTACACCCTCAGTCCTATTTTTTTTTTTTTTTTTTATTCTTTATTTTGAAACAGGGTCTCACTAAGTTGCGGAGGGCCTCACTAAGTGGCTGAGGCTGGCCACGAACCTGGATCCTCCTGTCTCAGCCTTCCAAGTACTGGGATTACAAGCATGTGCCACCACACCTGGCAGTGGGGAGTGGGGGCCCGGGGGAACAGCATTCTAAGCAGCATTCTAAGCACAGCGCGTGCGAGGTACAGCACATCTGAGGAGCAGCAGAGGCTGGCATGGCTGGAGTGGAATGGACCAATGTCTGAGCATAGGGGTGCGGTCAGACAGGCATGTGGGAGACTCGTAGACCACACTAAGTGATCCAAGTGAAAGTCACCTCGCCCACCTGGAAGTCTTACAGAGGGCACTGGCCACTGGTCCTTAGGGATTAGCTCCTCTCAGCCCCTTCCGATGCCTGTGTCTTAATGAGGTGCGACTGCGTAAGACCTGTGGGTCATCAGCTTCTCTGTGGTAACTGAAACCCTCCAGTGGACCCAGTGTCAGCATGTCACAGGGAGGCCCAAGGAAAGGCTCCCTGAGCCAGCAAATGAGGAAACTTAAAGGAGCAGGTGGGCCCTCTAAGCCCCAGGTTTCAGGCACTAGGACCAAGCCCGTGATCCAGCCTAGGAAAGCGAGAACTCTTCTCCCCACAGGTGTGCGGTGCCTGAGAAGCTGCCCAGGGCTAGGGCAGCGCTCCTCCTCTTCCCTTCCTCCACTGGGCCCTAGATTCCCTGCATCCAAGGGCTCCTTGGAGGCCCACAGCAGGGAGGACTTCTGTTTGGCCTGGGATGCTATAATAGGATTTGCCAAAGCACTCATGGCCGAGGCAACTCAGCGGCCCTTGGTGCTACCCAACCTTGGCCTACCTGGCTGGCCCTGGAATGAGGTAAGGGAACTCAGATGTCACTAGTGGTAAATGCGTGTCCAGGGGCAGGGGAAGGATAATTAAGTTTGTGGTGAGCCCTGAGAGGCCTAGGCTTCAGCAGATGCTTGGACCTCGGGTAGGACGCCTGTGCCTCCAGGAGCACTGGGGTTGGCAGAGCGCTGCCTTTGGGGGCAACACATGCTCAGATCAGTACTGGAGCACAGGAACTGGTTGCTTCCTGAATTTCAGAAGCTCCTGGCTGGTCTCTAGAGTGATGGGCCAGAAGCCTAAGCAGGCTCACACTGGCTCTGAGCCAGTCTTCCCTAGACTTTCATCAAGGCCCATGTCTGTTTTTCTCATAGGTAACAGCCAGGGTTTCCAATCCCCTGCCCCACGGCCAGCACAATGAAACTCACAGAGAATCTCCCAGGTGCCTGGCCCTGGCAAGACAGCGGGTGTGCTACGCTTGGATAAATACGGCATGGTTGAGTCCTTGCTGCCAGTGTACAAAGGCTCAGAAGGGATTATCCCAAAGGCACACAGCAGATCGCCATCCTGCCTCTACCCCCAGCTTCTCCCCGCAGATGTTCTTCAAACAGGCCATGCCAGCCCAGTCAACAGAGGCCCAGCAACAACCTCCACCCCATCCACAAGACACTGAGCCCAACAACGCACATCCTGGTTTACTGGGGACTTTTATTTCTAGGGTGGCTCTGGGGAGAAGGGGGTGGGAGGGAGTAATGCCAGAAAGGGAAGGGAGACGGGTGTTTAAATACTGAAATGGGAGGCAGGAAGGAGATGGGCTGGCTTGAGGATGGCCACCTCAAGAGAAGTCACCTAGCGAGTCCAGAGAGTGAGAGTGTGATCAGAAGCCAGCAGAGACCTCAGTCCACCCATCCCAAGGACCAGCTGGCCAGCAGGGAATGGTGTAGACTAAGGAGACATTTGGTAACATCCCAGTGGTGCTCTGGAGGGAAAGCCACCTATTCCCTTAGGACCGTCTGCTCTCCGGAGACACTTGCTCTGTCAGCTTCACCTTTTCACTCGGATGCCTTCCCTACACTTTCCCCATGTTTTGGAACTCCTTGTCCTTAGAACCCCTGGATCCCAGACAGAAGGGCCTGGGAAGCTAGTTTCCTGGACTGGGGGTGGTGTGTGGCATGTCCACCCAGACGGGACCCAGGATGCCCATGGCCTCTGTCCTGTGCTGCTGTTCACGGCCCCTTGATGGACCCGGGCTCTGTGAGTCGGGCTGAGGTGTAGGCTGAAGCGCCAAGGCAGGCTGCAGGCTCACAGAAGCCGGGCAGCCCCACGGGGCCTGGCAGGCCAGGTCGACCTGCCTCTCCTGGAGCCCCTGGGGACCCTCTGTCTCCATCCTTGCCATTGATTGCCTGGCCGGGCCGGCCGGGGAGTCCTGTGAAAGAGAGTCATGGTATCAGGCCCCTTCCTGTCTCAACCCTTTCATTTATTTATTTCTTTCCTTTCTTTTGGTGCTGGGGATTGAATCCAGGTGCATTCTACATCTGAGCTACAATCCCAGCCCTATTTTTATTTTTATTTCATTTTATCTTATGGTACTGGAGATTAAACCCAGGGGCATTCTACCTCCACGCTACACCCACCAACCCTCTTTTTATTTTTATTTCTCACTACGTTGATGAGAGTCTCACTACTTGCTGAGGTTGTCCTCGAACCTGTGATCCTCCTGTGAGAGCCTCCTAAGTACTAGGATTACAGGCATGTGCCACCATGCCCAGCTTTTTTTTTTTTTTTTTTTTTTTAAATTTTGAAA
>PVLC010037389.1:0-15313 GCA_004027655.1 Graphiurus murinus
TGTGTGTGTGTGTGTGTGTGTGTGTGTTTATCTTTTCTAATAATATGATTTATGGATTGATTTTTATACATCCAACCAACCCAGCATTTCTGGAACAAATCCTATTTGTTCTAGATTCTTTTTATGTATTGCTAGATTCAGTTTAGTAGTATTTTGATGAGAATTTTTTCATGTATATGTTTAAGAGATATTAGTACCTAGATTTATTTTCTTGTTATCACTTTGCCTGGTTTTGGCATCAGGATAATATAGATCTCATAAAGGAACTGAGAAATATTCCTTCCTTTTTACAGTTTTGGGGAAGAAGTTACGAAGTGTATGTGTTAATTATTCTTAAGGATGTGATAGAAGTAAAGCCATTTGATTCTGGATCTTTGATCTTGGGTGTTATCATTATTATTATTACTCATTCACCCTTTTTATGTTTTTTTTTTTACATTTTTGCGTCAGTTTCAGTAGTATCTTACTAAGAATTTTTCATTTGATTTACATTATCTAATTTGTTGGAATGTCATTGTTCGTGATATCCCCTCAAAATCCATTTATTTCTGAAAGGTTGGTAGTAAAGTTTCCACTTTATTCTTCATTTTTAAAAGTTGAATTTTATTTCTTATGTTGGTATCTTATAGAATTTTGAATCAATGTTTTAAGGTTAATGATTAAAACTTCCTAAACACAGAGGAAGCCAAAGTAGTAATAAAGGTTATGTTGATAAAGAAAAGGAGGGCCGGGCGTGGTGGTGCACGGATGTAATCCCAGCATTTGGGAGGCTGAGACTGGAGGATCCGGGTTTGCGGCCAGCCTCAGCTACCTAGTGAGGCACTCCGCAACTTTAAAGCACTGATATTAAATACAGAAAACAAAATTTCTCTGATATAAAAAATAACTGAATTATAAATTTAACCTATACTAAGCAGAATCAGAGAAAAACAAATGTGTCAACAAGTATTTACTTGTATTTCTACCATCTGACAAATACTTCCTTTATATATTATCAATTAATTAAACTGTATTTCACTTAATCTTTATAGTAACCTTATAAAATAGGAACTATTTTTGTCTCTAGTTAATTTCTGAGAAAATTGAATTACAAAGAGTTATACTAGCATGTGTGAAGCTCTGAGTTCAATCCCCTGTATAGCAAGAACAAAACAAAGCAAACAAGAACAAAATAAAAACAAAGTTCTTAGCCACTGTCAGAAAGCTAGTATGAAGTAGTACCAGGATTTTAATCCATGAATGTATTTCTTCATTGTTTCTACTTTACCAAATAAAGCATTTGTGATTCTTACATAACATTTGTATTGTTTTCATATGGCTGGCCTTTGCTCATTTGGTTGTTGATGAAATAAGTGTGTATGTATGTAATGATTCACACATATATGAAATGAATTATTCAGCAAGTTGACAGGTTGTGACAGTAATCTCTGACATTGATTTCCGATTATATGTAATCCCAAACATATCATTTGAGTTCAATAAAAATAATTACTTTATTTTTTTAAATGTATGTATTGCTATGCTCTTGTTCAGTGTAAATGATGAGAACACTATATATCTCCTAAGTGTATACACTGCTTTCCCTCTTTTGGTTTAAGCAATTTATCTCATAATTAAACACATGTTTATGTAAGTTTAGACCTGACCTATAACTTGGGGTGATTGAGACAAATATTGCTTATGAGGAGACCACAGTATCTTCCTCAGAAACAGATGCCCTTTTCACCCTGGGCCAGCCCCTTTCCAAACATATGCTGGCATCTTAATGAGATTAGATGCATAACATCCCTGGAAAATGCTGCATAACAAGGTAGGGTCAAATAAGCAGAATGCTGTATGCCTTGCTGAAGAAATGGCTTATGAAGCAATAGATAGCATCATTTGACACCAGACGATCAATGTTAGAGATGCTGTAGTCACGTTCTGAGACTTTAGCAGAGGTTGAAGAAAGTAGCATGATTTTAGAGCATCAGCTTTAAGTGCCATCTGTCTCCAAGGGCACCCCTCCCTTTTAATTGTGAGTCCAGTTTAACTGTAGACATTGTTTCCTTTACAATGTCAGCTTTGGGTCCAGAATATGTGGGTGTGATTTGTCATTTAGTCCTGAGCAGCTGGGCGACTTAACCTCTCTGTGCCTTGATTTTCTCATTTACAAAGGACTGCTGTGGGGCTTAAGAAGTTCAAACATGTAAAGCAGTTAGAACAGCAACTGGCAAAGAGCAGACTCTCAATAATGTTAATGTTATTGCTACGATTATCCCAAAGCTAGATTTCTTAAATCCACTTGCCAACTAATCTCCAACAAGGTATTAGCTGTTTCTGGTAAGGTGTTTATACTTAAGGGTATTAAAATTTAATTAGGTGACTCCTGAAGGTTAGAAAACCTTCAAAGCACAAAGGACAAGACATCTAATAGTACATTTTCAGACTCTCTGTGCCAGGAAAAAGAAGGACTGGTAACTATCATAGCAATTTTCTGAAGCTGGTGAACCTTGAGTTACTGTGTGGACAAAATGTTTTCTCCATCTGTCTATAATGGGGTCCCAGAACAAGGGAATGATGAATCAAATGATAAAATAAAACAGGTTGGAGAAAGAGTAGAGGAACAGCTTCATGACTGGATGGCTATGTTGCATCCTCTGACTACCTGATGGAATGGACTTGGGCCATTCTTCAATTGGTGTTGAAATGGCTTTGCTTTGTATTTTAACATGGCTTTTATATAATTCTACTTGAAAATTTGGGACTGGAATGACTCAAGTCCTTTACTAAGTCTGCAGAGCAGATGTGATGACATTGTCTGAACAAGAGACATGTGCACGCTTATGATAGGATTCAGCCACCTTTGACCACCCTCCA
The DNA here is from genome assembly GCA_004027655.1 of Graphiurus murinus. Classification (NCBI taxonomy): domain Eukaryota; kingdom Metazoa; phylum Chordata; class Mammalia; order Rodentia; family Gliridae; genus Graphiurus; species Graphiurus murinus. The sequence goes on from PVLC010037389.1 coordinate 2,860, forward strand.
GTAATTTCATATTTGTAATGAGCTCTACTCACCCTTGGAATGACTGACAAAACAAATAGGAAAGCGATGAACACTAGCTAAGTAGGTGATATAATTCTTATTCTTTCTGTACATATGGAATAACAAATTTGAGTCTCGGTTGAATGTTGGCCAAGTAAAATGAATTAAAAAGAAATCAGAGGGAAATAAAAGAAGAAAAGGAAGAAAGAGAGAATGAAGTGAAGGAAGGAGAGAGGAAAAATAATGGACATGCAAAACATCTTGGAAGAAAATAATACAATTAGAACATTTGCAGAGTGGATATGTTAGCTCACTTCCAAGCTCTGTTCACAGAGCGTTTGCTTAACCAGATGAAATGGCGAAGGTTGGGAGGATCACAAAGGTGAAATCCTGACTGCTATTCTTTGGCCCCTGGGAGGCAAAGGTCATGCTCAATTTCTTTGAGTTATTTCCTGCCATTTCTCTCTTGATATATGAGCCATTTTGCTCACAAAACTTTGGTAAGCTCCCTCTGAAAGAATTCTGAGTAACTTTTCCTGACTTGTTGTTTATTTCCTGCTTCCCCAGGATCAAACCCCTTCTACAAATCCTAAAAGAGGCAAACTGGGTGCAGACCTCCATCTGTGGAGTCTGTTAGGGATTCTTAAATGTTTTCCCGACACTGAATTAAGCCAATCAGTTGTTGTAAGGACTACCTGTTACCATGCTCCTAATTAGCTTAGCAGGCTCTGGAGAGAATGCTCTTGTTTTCTCTGGGCCTGGTGATGCTTGAGTGAGCTGCTGCTAAAATTAACGTGTGCTTTATAAAAATGAGGTCATCTTTATATTTGAATATAAAGCAAGCTGTTTCTTACAGGAGAAATTGAACTTGAGAAGGAAAGAGACAGAGAGAATAAGGTGACTGATAGAAAGGAAAATAAGCTTTTGTTTGTATGTGCCTATGTATTTTATTAAAAGTTTTCATGGCTGCTCCAAGAGCAAGGTGTCTGTGCCTTTAATCATTTTCATTTTAAAAACAGAGTCTTATATTTCCGCATCTTCAGCTGTCCCAGAGGGCATCCAGGCCAACTTTAACAACATTAATTTCTCTTTATGACAGGGCTAGAGCTGCCCCAGGTCTTCAGAACTGCCTAAAATGTCTGGAAAAGAAGATAATGAAGAGGATATTAGAATTGTAAACAAGAACAATTTTGTAATAAAAACCATATATTTTCTCCATTGGACTTTGGGCTTAATACTGTGGCAGCAAAAGTGTCATGAGTCATAATTTCTTGATGGCTACTGAGCATTAGTTACAGTCAGAGCATGTGCATAAAGGGCAAGTCCTCCTGGCATCCCATTAAAGAAGATCTCAGATGGGTAATTGCAATTTAGTTGTTTTAATGTGTCTCTTTCATTTGATTTTTCACTGTGCTACCAGATGGCAAGAACTTGTGTATCACAATTTCCCGGGCTGTTCACAGAGACTTTGGTACTTGTACAGTGGGGTTTCGCACACCCTTAAAGGATTTACTAATAGTGCATGTAAAGGGATCACACTACAAAGGGCAAAGGAGAGCTCAGACCAGACCTAGACTACTTTTTTCAAGTGAGGAAGAATGCAGATTACAGTGTTGAAAGAAAGAAAGAAGCATTCTCTTGCCGCTTGTGTTTCTCCAGCAGCCAGTGCATCCTGCGTCTATCTATTCATCCTTCTTGCTGACAGGGTTTATGGATTGAAAAACCATAGATTTTCCCCCAAGAAATAGAGTACTCTTCTTTGTTTGTCTGTAAGGATTGTGGGAGCAGACTGTAACATAGAAAGCATTATGGCCTGTTAAGCCATACCTTAAAAAATAATTATAAAAAATAATATACCCTAAATGGAGCTAAAAAGCATTATACCCTGAACGGGGCTAACTCCTTAGCATAAGGTGTGTGTGACAGTTGAGAAGTTCATCCCGCTCTCACCTTTTGTCTTTTCCCTTATCCTTTGTTGTCCTGTTTCACTCAGAAGAAATCTGAACACCATCTTAAAAACACAGCAATTTCCACAAATACATTTTGGTTTGCCTTTCACATCTGCTTTTATTATACTTGCTGACCTGCATTCTGTAATCTATTCCCTGAATTTAGTTTAGCAAGAAAAATGAGGATGCACAAAGCTTATCAATTCCTATTCAGATCTTTCCCATAGAAGGCAATAATGATAATATTTATGTTTTCAATTAACCAAATCTTAGTCTCACATGTGGATGATTTTCTTTTCAGGACTGGGAATAGTGTAATAAAGTATGTGTCAAAAAAGACAGTGGTTACTCTACTGAAGACTAGCGTAAGATCCCGAGTAGTCAAATTTTAAAGTGAAAAGAGAAGGCCCATCATGGTTTATGAAGACTTTTTAAATATTATGATTTTAAAATAAGGGCAGAAACCTTTTATCTGTATCTATTAGCATTGAATCCCCTTTCTGCAGCCAAGATGCCAAGGTAATCAGCTCCATCCCTCTCTTATGATCGGTGTGCTCTTCTGTCTCTCATTTGAGATGAGTAGTAAGACCCAATTCTGAGAGCTCACTGAGGCTTGATGCAAACTAAAAGACAAAAATGAGCACTCTTCTATTATTTAGGCACCTGTCCAGAGATTTGAGGGGTAAAAAAGAAAAAAAAAAAAAAACTACCTTGAGTAGAGTTAGCCTAAGAGAGCAGAGATAACCACCTTGCATTCTGTGTCTAATAAGATGTGAATGGTGGGAGAAATAATGAGAATTACATTGTATTTTTCATGTAAAAGCCTGAGAAACAAAACGTCCTGAACACTGGCAGTGATTCCAGTCATTTTCAAATGAAAAGGGCTATTTGTTTCCAAATTACAGCAGCCAGTGGAATGCATACGTTTATGGCTCAGAAATCCTCATTTTGTGAAGTAAAATTACCTTTCAGTAATTTAGTCACTGCAGGCTTTCTCCTGCTGACTGGTCAGAAGCTATCAGATAGCTTGCAGCTGCAGGCTGAAGCCTGACCATTTTTTTTTTCCCTAGGACAGGCAGTTAGTTAGTAGAGCCATCAGTGCGGCATCTGTCATCCTGCTAGGCCCAAATTGTTTTCTATGATGGATGTCACAGTCTGTATGATCAAAATAGAAGCCCTGCTGCTTTTAATTGCAAAATCGGAGTACTTGCACATTTGTTATTATGCTGAGGTTATTACCTCACACAAAATGAATTAACAGGTGAAAATAATTGATGAGAGGAGTCTAGGGATTTTTAGCCTCTTCAAAGAGACTTGGTAATTACGGCATAATGAATGTTCTGAGACATATCTGTGGGGGGCAGCATGAGACCACCAAAGATCTCTTCAGATTGATGAGAGTTTCTACTGAATTCTACTGTAATACTGCTTAAATTTACCTAGCAATTAGTTTAATAGGCCTACATGATTCATGATAGCATACTGAGAAATTTTAAGTAAGTGTATTCTATCAATCTATAAATTAAGTGACTTACCTCAGCTTTCTTCCTAAGGTGATGGAAAATGTTAAAAATCAGACTTTCTGAAACAAAGATGACATGGGACATGGGATTCATATACCCCTGACTAAATGCAAGCTGCTTCTCAAATAATTCCCCTTTCCCTTTTAGTGCTTCTCAACTGTCTGTGAAAGAACCGCAACAAGTTTTTGACCAAATATAGTTTTAAGAGTTTCTCAGCCCAAGAAGATTCTGCATTTGTTCTGTGAAGTGTGTGGTATAAACATTTTGCAAAGTAATTGCTCTTGGCTTTCTTACCATTCCTCCATTCAGACTTTGTCATATTTCAAATTCATTTGGCCCCCGAGCTCAACCAGAGTGAGAGTCCAGCCATATTTCCCCTTCTCTGTGACATTCTGAAACTGCATAGGAGACCTCTATCACCAGGAACTATCTCCTAGCATGGCTTCAGAGCACAGAGGCACTTCCTCTGAATTAATCCAAGGTGCGCAACATGCTGGGATAGTGCTTTTCATGTGTGTCTAACCAGTGCAAGATGGCCAACTTAAAGTTTGTTAGGGTGGTAAGATACTGTTAACTACAATAGGGAACTATGAAAAGAAAAGAAAACAAAGAAAGGAAAAGAGAAGAGAAGAAAAGAGAGGAAAAGAGAAAAGGAGAGAAGAGAAGAGGAGAGAAGGAAAAGAAAAGTAATGGAACAAATCATGAGCATGCTTTTTTTAATAATCACATATCATTTATATATTATGTACATCTAAATTTCAAAATAACTCTAATTATGAAGAACTAAAAGATTAAACTACTTGTGACCACTGTTATGATAAATAAACAAAGGAAATCTTGATACTTGATGGTATCCTTTATTTAGAATTCAAGGAGAGAAAAAGAAAAGGAAAGCAAACATTTTGGGAAAATACAAACTCAAATAGAAGAGTGGCATGTTAAAAACATCTACATTCATTTTTAAAGTGACAGGATGCTTTATCACAGATACTAACTAGATTTATTAATCCATATTTCTAGAGGACATGTATTATTTACCACTGTTCTTTTTTCTTACACACACACACACACACACACACACACACACACACACACACACCTTCCCTAACTCAAAAGTTTTAACATCTTTATAAATAATATCTTCTATCAAGTAGTTATAAAGGACTATTTATTGTTCTTTTTTGTCTTGAGTTTAAATGAAATACTTATTTGAGGTATACAATTGATAGTGAGGCGACCCTTGACATTTTGTATATATGTGGCCTTCCTTTCAGATTTACTGTCAGGATTTTGATTTTTATAAATATATAGTATCAAAGGTTCCCAACAGCAAGAAGAAAAAATACACAGCAAGAAAATGTATGCAGGGCAGGCAGTGGATTGGCGCACATGTAAGTGGACTGTGGTAACTCATGCAACCACATGCCACCGGCTGAAGCATTTTTCATAAACCTTCACATATCTGCATTTATCTTCAGTATACGCCACAAGAAGAATTCTCTAAAGACATTAACAATGGATACGTGTTTCTTAAACAAAACAGGCTATTTGAAGAGTCTGTTACAAAGGTATGGGGTGTTATACAATTAGACTTCAACTGTGGCATAAACCTTGACACTATTCTGTGATGTGACTTTATTATTTGGTCTTAGCTTTAATGGAGAAAAAAAATGACCTAAACTTCAGAGGTTAATGTTGTAAAATTTTGATACCTGTTTCATTTAGATTATATTGGATTATTGTTATGAAACACCATGGAAAACACTCAAGGGATTCCGACCTAGAAAAAAAAAAAAGCACACAGGTGAAAAATTAAATTTCAAAAAGAATTCATGTTAATGAAGATCAGATACAATATTTTGAAATTTGATTGTTAAAGACATTCTGAAATCCTGTTCCCAGCACCACCAAAGAGCAATAGTTGCACAATTTAAATTTCATAGTAAGCTATCCAAACACAAATAGTTCTCTCTTAAACAGAAATAAAGAACACAGAGACTGACTGTGCTTTATGATAGCTTTATGACAAATGACACATGCATAGAGTGCAGTATAACTGACTAGAGCAAATTCATCTGCTTTCTTCTTGTCTCTTTTTTTTTATTTCTGTATATAATATGTACAGAAGTACAAATGTTTAGATGGTGTCTAGTGACTACAAACAAAGAACATTCATTGCAGTGTATGTTTACCAAAGAAATTGTATTTCAAATGAGAAAAATCTCATGTCCTTTTTAACGACTATAGAATATGAAGTAGTCAGAATAGGGAAAAGGGTATTTGTTTTATTCATGGGCAATTGCAAAATAATTCTTTCATGTCCTGAGGGATGGTGAGCTCATAGATTTTGAATTGCTGACTTACCAGACAGACCCATTTCCAGGAAAGAAAAAAGGTTTTGTTGATAATTTAATAGGAATGCAAATAATTTCTTTGATGATGCTAGAATTTTGGTAACAGTAGCCAGTTGCTAGCATGCTATGAATTCTGTGTCATTAAATGGAATTGGATTTTGGACCTGGCTTTATGGAAACAGCACTGGTTTCTGAGTAATACCACATTCAAGCACCTCACTCTGATGTATTACATTAATAGATCATCAGAAGCAGTTGTCATTCCAATGATGTATTAGTGTAATACATGAGAATGAGACTCACTGATGATGTATTTAGTACTCACAAAATGGCAGTGTCCAGAGAAGAGGGGAGTCCAGCGAGGAAGCCATTCTAATTATAGAATGAAGTCAGTCAGTATGCCACACTTGGCAAGTATTTTTGAGGTGCCAGGTTGGTGTACTGGTGCCGAAGCCACTTCTCAGGCATTATTGCTGGTGAAATGAGAAGAACATTATTATCCCTGTTCAAAATAATTTCCACTGGTGAACTGAAAGAAATGTACATACATGTCTGGTTACCCTACAACATTTTAGCATAAGTCGGTGTCTATATTGACAGAAAACATTGTGTGCAGTAACACTGGCTTCTGGAAAAAAAAAAAAAAAACAATCTCTGTTAAGCAGGATTTTCTTGAATGGTATTCAAATATATTATCCTAATAGCAGTTTTCCAACTGATGGTTTCTGCCAAAGGGGAAGCTTTTGCTAGTGAGCGTCTACATGCCACCAATCATGGGCACAGCTTCTGGCATTAGCTAGAGAGGCAGATATTTTAAGTAAAACATTAAACTTAGGTCTCACTGTCATACATTTTCTGCTAATAGCGCTTACAACACCTACTATAAATGTAGATGAATTAGAGGCTCCCAGTGACCTCTATCTACCTCCTGCTGTGCTTTTTCTAAAAGGGTAAAATAGAGACTTTTAAATGTTTATAACATAGGGCTAAAAAGCCTTTTTTATGCAATGGAATAGCAGTTACTGTTCACCTCCTTACAGCAGCTGATTGCATCATAAATAAAACAGTAGGGCTGGTCATCCCAGCTGTGGACTGGATATATCCAGGCAGTAGCCCAGAAACACTGGTAAGGGTTAGAAAGGGTTCTTCCCAGGGCCTGTGCCTGCAAAGACTGGGGGTGCCATCAGGTCTGTGAGTGTGATATTCAGACAGGAGAAATAAGGAAGGGTCAGAGATGGAAGTAGAGGTGATAGCTTATACACACGTCCTTCCCTGGAAATTGAGCACGTCTTTCCCTAAAGCATTGTTTGGAAGTTTCCTGATCCCTTCCTCAGGAAAGCAAAACAGTCATGTAGGTGAAGGTTAACTACTGAAAAAATGAGATACTTACCTGGTAGGTATTCCCATTTTTCCAGTGAGACTGCTGGTGGCTTCCTTATACTGTCTCAGGAGACTAAATTTTGAGAAGAATTTCTACTTTCTGGTATATTTTATATCCTAATTAAATCCCCAGTACCACTAAATAAATAAGTAGATAAATAATAAACAAATAAATAATAAGTAAAAAAAAGGACACTGGGTATAGCTCAGGGGTAGAATGCTTGGCTAGCAGGTATGGAACCCTGAGATCAATTCCATGTATGATAAAAATAAAAAAATAAATAGTAGACCCGAAAAGTGCAAGAGAATGAATATATGGAATTGAATAAAAATAAATATAAAAGGAAAGACTATATTTAACCTAGTTATGTTGAAAATTAGGGAGTATTATCTATTTTATTTTAGTAGCACAAGCATATCCATTATAAGTATCTTTTTAATATTTTAAATAGCAATGTGAAAAAGAGCTACAAAAATTTTACATGCTTTAATTTATGATAAACAGAGTCCTAGTAAAAATATGTTTTCATCTTTTGAACATTCTATTCAATAGTATCTAAGGTAGCATTAAACCTAAGATTATACCTGATGCATGTCACATTTTCTAAGAAGCAATAGGAGCCAGAGGTAAACATGTTAAACTCTTTCCAAATGTGCGTGTGTGTGTGTGTGTGTAAGAATACACAAGTTATATGAATCATAACATATATATATATATATATATATATATATCACCTTTTCTAGGTAAAAAAAAGTTAATTCATTTAAACTGCTGCATTATTGGAGTAGAAGTATATATTTTCTTAAGGTGAAGTAGGAGGAGTAGATCCCTTGCACTCATCTGAGACAAATATGAAAATTGGAATAGCGAAACACAAAGCTGTGGCTTCCACATGATGTTAATACTGAGCATTCTTTCTCAAATACGTTTTTCTTTCATTATCCTTTTAGCAAAGGTTTGTCTAAAGTTTCTTTGAGCACTTGGATTGACTGATAGTGGAATTTGTTTGCTAAACTAATTTCAATGCCTAATTGACTCCATATGCTTTTACCTTTAAATCTGCCTCCCTGTGTCTCACTGGTATAGCATCTGTAACTCTGGTCTACAAAGTAGTATGTGACAATATGATAATAATCAAGTTTAGGTCTTAATTCTAGTGTTTTTCCAGCAGCCTGTCTTCCATTGTTTATGAGTTCTGTTCTTTTCTCCCCACTTCCATCTGTTCTCTGTCTTTCTTTGTCTGTCTGTCTTGCTGTCTGACTCTCAACAATCTCTATATGAAATAGCCTAGACTCCCCTCCACTCTCAGCTCCACTAATGTGGCCTTTACACTTGATGAAATTTCTCCTCAATGCCTTTCTCCATCTTTTCAGTCTGTCTGATTTTCTCCTCTGGCAGTGACTATTCCTGTTACTTTTGCATGAGGAGCTATTTTTCCCATTACTTAGCCTTCACCTTTACAGATATATATTTAGAAAAAAAAAAAAAAACTCTAATTGTGCACTGTGGCACAAGTGGAATCTGAAATTATCAAGTACAAAATTAGCATTAAAAAATCATAAGACAACAAACAATAGGGCTTTATGTGATTTTTGTAATTGCATAAAACTAGTTACTCTGGCAATAATTGTTTGTGCTTCATTAACATGCAAAATGGTTTTATAGACTAACCCACACACAAAAGAAACCATTTTTGATGAGAACTGCGCTTTGTTTAATGTTAGACACCATTGTATTTGCTTTCCTAATATAACAGTTCTAATTAGTACCTAGCACTCATCCTGAGTTTTTCAGCTTGAACACTCTGAAGGTGACAACTGAGTCACAATTCCATGGCATTCTTTGTCAGTACCTGTCAAAATATAGCTAAGCCTTTAGGAATTGTGATCTAAATACTGAAAAAAAAAGTTAATAGTCCAGAAACAATATGCCCTAGGTAATTTTAAAAAAATAAAATTGCACATTAGCCCTTGCTTAAAAACATAATATCATTAATGCTACCCCATTAAATGTGGCCCTGACAACACTAAATCTGTCCCACTAATTTCTTAGCATTGTTTATATCAGCTGACCTTTATCTATTTGCCTGATTCATTTGATTTTACTTCCTTGGTGAGGTAGCACAGGTGGATGTGTAGCAAATTTTTAAATCAGTTAATATGCACATGAATATTTTCCAGTGGTAATTAGCTGTTCATCTTAAAAGTAGAAGTTATTCCATTAAGCTAGACTTCATAACCTCACTACCCTGAAATATGCCATTTGGTTCTGATATGAGGGAATGTGCACATCCTCTTTTGGAGAGGATGCAGATTCAAAGACATGGGAAGGCATTTCCTAGCTGTTGTTGGATCCCATGTTCTTCTTCTCATAGGACTGAAATTAAAACACAACAGGGCTATGGAGGACTGTTGATCATGAGATCAAGCCATTCCCAGGTTATAAAAAATATACCAAATATGTCAAATAAGCCTGTTAGTTTGGGGCATGTGACATAAGAGGCAGACAGGTTTAAATTTTCACCTTTGATTGGGCTCATAAGAATTATGTGGTCACTTTCTTGACTCTGGTTTTGTTTTTGGTAAAATGAGTTTGATTCTCCCGCAAATTTTTGAATTTGTTTATAGATTTTCTTCATTAAAGTGGGTTATTTCTACATAGTAAATAAATTTGATACTTTTTAAAAATGGGATCATCAAGATAGTAGTCATCATAATGAAGGTGGAGTTAACCAGTTGAACAGAAGCTATCACTGATTTTTGAAAGTCTTTTCCAGAGTACTATCATGTCAGTCCGTTTCTCATTAAAACCAAACAAACTGACTTATGTCAATGTCACATAACAGCATAATGATAGAAAATAAACAAACTTAATGTAGCTTGAATTCTGGGTCACCTGTAGTGAAATATTTTAAAAATATCTTGGGATATATGTGGGAGTTTCAAAGACATACCCAATGATCTGTGTTTTGGAATTGCCATTCACTTCTTCCTCCAAAATACTCTTAAGGAACTTTCTTTTTCAGTTGGAAGTAAATGTCTAATCCCAATCAGTCCTTGTCAGTGCCTCACATTGTTTTATTTTTTTCTGCCAACTGCCAACTTGAGGTCATCTCTAATTTCCTAACTTTTATATTTCAAATGACACAGGATAAAAACAAACTTCCTCATCTACATATTTAGTATTGTGGACTCAAATGATTATTTAAAGAATTCAGTAGCTATAAAATCTTCAAATAATAAGAATTGTTTGAGCTTATCCATTTTGGCAGAGGAGGAAAAAACTCTGTGTACAAAGTAACTAAGGCATGAATACAGATTTTGTAGATCAGAAAGTTAGAGGTGGTTATCCACCTCTCAACCAAAACAATTATAAAGTCAAGCTTTTGGAATAGTTTTGAGGCTTTTCCTTGTAAGAATTCAGTGATTGATAATGAATTATAAGAATCTTTCACTTTAACACAGAATCAGAGGGAAAGGTTTTTTAACAAAAGCCTTTTGAACCTTCAACCCACTTGTCTTAGTTCTATCCTTTATCTTCCAAATATTTTAAAGTATCCTTCAACAGTGTCATAAAATTATTTTCATCAAGCTTCATCACTAGATGTGTGAGACCCCTCTCCATCCTTTTCTGCTATAAGTCCTTTAGTTTTACTGTCTCTTATAGAAGATGTCACCTAAACATCTCTCTCTCTCTCTCTCTCTCTCTCTCTCTCTCTCTCTCTCTCTCGCTCTCGCTCTCGCTCTCGCTCTCTCTCTCTCTGACTCTCCTTCTATCTGCCATCCCTATCTAGTCTTAGTATGCATAGTATCTCTATCTAGTTTCCAATGTGCTGGGTTCAGAGTGATGCACTCAGTTATAGTCTTGACCCTAAAGAAGTTTACAGATCACTAATTGAATCAAGCAATCATGTTGCTTAATTACAATTGTGATTAATAGTCTGTAAGATAAAAAGACTTGATTTAAGAGAAGTAGGAAAGATGTTTAGGAGAACTTTTCCTAAAAAGAGGAAGGAAATATTTTTGTAGGGTTGAATAATGTAAGTACTAAATCAAACTAAAATGTTTAGCATGTGGAAGACTATAGATTGGAGTTTTGGTACTGTAAAAAAGAAAAAATTATTTTGGCCTAATAGCTATTATATATATTAAATAATCATTATCAAGAAAGGACCTGATGCTATATTTAATCATATATTTTCGGTGAATAATTTTGAGTCATGACAGGACAGATTCAGATCCACTATTATCCACAGAAATCTTAGGGAATTAACATTTAATTTGAGTATGTGTCTCATATGTTTTGAAAGTCTCATGAAATGTAATTTGTAGAATCTTATATTTCCTTGTGAAATTCATCTAAACTTAGATGTCAAAGAGAATTCTAGTACAAATTTAGACCCTTCTCTCACCTAAGTTTACTACATGGCTCTTTCCTCCACCTACTTCATCCTATTTTGAATCCTCTAGATTTTTCAGGATCCCTAAAGCATGACTTTACAGTGTTATCAGAACATATTCGTGTGTGTGTGTGTGTGTGTGTGTGTGTGTGTGTGTGTCTTACTGGTGATTTAACCCAAAGGCATTCTACCTCTGTGCTAAACTCACAGTCCTATTTTATATTTATTTTAAAACAGTCTAAGTCATGAAGGGCCTTGCTAAATTACTGAGGCTGGCCTCAAATCTGAGATCCTCTTGTCTCAGCCTCCCAATGACTAGGATTACAAGCATGCATCACCATGCTGGGCTATCAGAACATATTCTAAAACTGGTAAAAATATGTGATTGCTTCTCTTGGAGTCCTTATTCTTAAGCAACTCATGACATTTTATTGCCCTGTTTTGTATCCTAGTTCTACCACATGGTGACCTATGCAGAATAGTTTTGGGATGACAAGGAGGGGGGAATCATAGCTAACTTTGTTTTTTCTGAATAGGCCACTGATAAATATGACACCCAAATACCCATTCACTCTTCATTCCAGAAATTTTCAGACCTTATTACCAGCTAAACAGCTAAATCCAAGGTGTGTGTGTGTGTGTGTGTGTGTGTGTGTGTGTGTGTGTGTGGTTTTGCAACTGGGAAAATAATCAAAGCAGAAGAAAGAATATAACCATCTGTATGGAAATTGGTAAACTGCAAATTGGTCCCCTAACTGGGATTAGGGAGAATACATGTTTTCCCCAGCTCTGCTCCTTTCCCGGAATTTCACATACATCAGTAACAATGGCTTTCACTTTCTTCAGCT
>PVLC010037391.1:0-15162 GCA_004027655.1 Graphiurus murinus
TTTTTTTTTTTTTTTGCGGTACTGGGGATTGAACTCAGGGGCATTCTACCTCCGAGCTATACCCCCAGCCCAATTTTTTCTTTATTTTGAAACCGAGTCTCACTAAGTTGCGGAGTGCCTCACTAGGTAGCTGAAGCTAGCTGCGAACCAGGATCCTCCGGTCTCAGCCTCCCAAATGCTGGGATTACAAGCGTGCGCCACCACGCCCGGCTTGTATCCTGGATTTTTAATGTGATATTCAAAATAGTATTGCCAAGATCAACCTCAGTAGCATTTCCTCTGTTTTCTTCCCATTGTTTCCTGTTTTATATTTATATTTGTTATTGATTTTGAGTCACTTTTATATATCACCTAAATAAAGGGTTTAACTTTTATAATGGACTATTTTTGTGTGTGTTTGATACTTGGAGTTGAACCCCGGGGCATTTTACCCCCAAGCACTAACCTCAGTCCAGTTTTTTATTTTTGTTTTTTATTCTTTGTTTTGCAACAAGGTCTTAGTAGGTTGTTTAGAGTCTCATTAAGTCAATCTGTGATGCTCCTATCTCAGCCTCTCAAGTATTAGAATTACAGGCATGCACCTCCATGCCTGGCTATGCGGTATAATTTTCATTTGTGTAGCCTTAATAAGGATATCATTTTTAGCTGGGCATGGTGGTGCATGCTTGTAATCCCAGTACTTGGGAGGCTGAGACTGGAGGATATGGGTTCGAGGCCAGCCTCAGCTACTTAGTGAGGCCCTCTGCAACTAAGTGAGATCCTGTTTCAAAAATAAAGAATAAAAATAGGGCTGGGGGTTTAGCTCAGAGGTAGAATGCCCCTAGGTTCATCCTCCAGTACCAAAAAAAGAAAAAAAAAGCGTTATCATTTCTTTTTCTTTTCTTTTTTCACACGTAACTATTGTTTCCCCACAGGATATTCATATATACACACTGTTTTCTACGTAACACATTTGTCCTCTTTAACATCCCTTATTTCCTTCATATTCTTTAAGTTTCAGTTAAACCTATATGTTTTGGGTTAGAATTCTCAAATAACCCTTTGTTTGTTCTATTATTTAACCTTTTGACAACATGTAAATCTGTCTAATAGCATTTGCCATGTCTGCTCTTGCTAGTTATTTAATTTGCTACGACTATCTTAATTAAATGTCAATTCCATCGTGGTTTACATCTGTGTTTGACTCAATTTAGGAAGGTTGAATGTGTCTAGAAATTTTTCAATTTCTTCTAGATTTTCCATTTTGTTGGAGTATAGTTTTTCAAAGTAGTTTCTGATGATCCTCTGGATTTCCACACTGTTGGTGGTAATATCACCTTTTTCATTCTCTATTTCATTAATTTCTGTTCTGATCTTAATAATTTCCTATCTTCTACTGATTTTGACATTAGACTGTTGTTTTTCAAGGGCTTTGAGCTGTGTCATTTGGTTACTTATTTGGTGACTTTCTGTTCTTATAGGGGCACTCAGTGCTATAAATTTTTCTCATAGTACTGCCTTCAAGGTGTCCCAGAGGTTTTGATACATTGTGTCTCTGTTTTTATTTGTTTCTAGGAATTTTTTAATTTCTCCCCTTACTTCTAAGACCTATTCCTTTTTCAGCAGTGTGGTGTTTAGTCTCCATGTGTTTATATGGTTACTCTGGGTCTTCTTAGAGTTGATTTCTAGTTTCATTCCACTGTGGTCTGAAAATATGCAGGGGATTATGTCACATTTTTAAAAATTTGCTAGTGCTTGCTTTGTGGCCCAGGATGTGGTCTATTTTGGAGAAGGTTCTGTGGGCAGCTGAGAAAAATGTGAATTCAGTTGTTGATGGGTGAAATAGTCTGTGTCTCTACTAGGTCCATTGGTTTATGGTGTTCTTTAGGTCTGAGGCATCTTTACTGACTTTTTGTCTAGAAGATTGGTCTAGTGATGTGAGGGAGTATTGAAGTTTCTCAATAGTATTGTATTGGGATCTGTGTGTGACTTTATATCATGAAGAGTTTGTTTTATGAAAGTGGCTGCACCTATATTTAGGGCATAAACATTGACTATTGTTATTTCCTCTTGCTGAATTGTTCCTTTTACCAGTAGTAAATGACCTGCTTTGTCTCTTCTGATAAGCTTAGACTTGAAGTCTAATTTGTCTGATATCATAGTTGCTACTCCTGCTTGTCTTCAAGATCCATTGGCATGGATTACCTTGCTTCAGCCCTTCACCTTTAGTTTGTGGGAATCTTTGCTTGTGAGATGTGTTTCTTGCAGGCAGCATATAGATGAACTTTGGTTTTTAATCCATTTTGCCACCTTGTATCTTTTTATTGGGGAGTTGAAGCCATTTATATTCAGTGTGATTATTGAGACATGATTTTTAATTCCTAACATTTTGAGTTTAAACTTCTGTTTGACGTAGTATTTGTTCTTCTTTACTTAGATTTTGCTTCCTGAAAATTATTGTTTCTCTGGTTCTGACATTTATTTGTTAGTTCTTCTTTGTAGTTAATTTCTTTGAGTATTTTCCCTAGTGCTGGTTTGGAAGACATAAATTCTTTCAGGTTCTGTTTCTCATGGAAGGTTTTTATTTCCCTGTTGATTTTGAGAGATAGTTTTGCTGGGTAGGAGAATCTTGGCTGCAAGTTGTTTTCTTTCAGAATTTGGTATATGGTGCTCCAGGCCCTCCTGCCTTTCATGACTTGGTTTGGGAGGTCTGGAGTGATTCTAGTTGGTTTGCTTCTAAATGTCACTTGGTCTTTTACTTTTGTTGCCTTTAAAATTCTCTCCTTGGAAGCCGGGCATGGTGGCGCACGCTTGTAATCCCAGTATTCGGGAGGCTGAGACCGGAGGCTCCGGGTTCGCGGCCAGCCTCAGCTACCTAGTGAGGCATTCCGCAACTTAGTGAGACTCGGTTTCAAAATAAAGAATAAAAAATAGGGCTGGGGGTGTAGCTCGAAGGTAGAATGCCCCTGAGTTCAATCCCTAGTACCGCAAAAAAAAAAAAAAAAAAAAAAAAATTCTCTCCTTGGCCTCTACATTAGTCAATTTGATTAATGTGGCCTGGTATACCTTTTCTCTGATCTTGGCTAAAGGGGACTCTGTATGTTTCCTGTACCTGTGTATCAACCTCTTTTTCTATGTTTGGAACATTTTCTGATATTACTTCATTGAAAAGATGGTTGATTCCATTAATTTCAACTTCTAATCCCTCTTCTATGCCTATTATTCTTAGGTTAGCTCTTTTAAAATTGGCCCAATCTCACCAACTTCCAATTTGTGCTATTGAATTGTTTTTACTAAATTATATACTATGTGTTCATTTTTGGATTGATCATCTTCTAAATGTTAGGTTCTATTTTCCATGTGGTCTAATCTACTGTTTATAGTTTGTATTGAGGCCTTCACTTCAACTATTGCATCATTCATGTCCTTCACTTCCTTCAAGGCTTCCATTTGGTTCCTGTTCAGGTGTCAGATTCTTTGTTTATTTGTTCCTTCATTTCTTTCAGGCTCTCTCTGAATTCTTTTCAGAAATCCTGTATCATTTCTGCTATTGAAGATCTAAATTGTTCTTCTGGTAATCTCAGCCATTCTATGTTGGTGAGTTCTGTTATTGTGGGGTTGTGGATGCTGATTGTTTCTTTGTTATTTTCCCTTCTCATGATTTCTGATTTCTTAAGGTTATATCTTTGCTGTTTTTGCTAGCTTTCTCTCAATCTATAGGTTTCTTATTTCTGTCTTCTCTCTGTGAATAGTATCATGTACTGAGTTGTGGTTACTCTGGGGCTCCTTCTGCCTACTGCAATGTTGATGTTGTTAGGTTTCAGTTGTTGAAGTATGGATTCCTGTTAATCACTCCTGTTTGGGGGATTTGGCTGAGAGGCATAAACATAACAGCTGTGCCCTCTGCATTTTTAAGCCCCAGTGTGAAAGGTATTGACCTATTTCTTCTATCAGCTAAGTTTATCCTTGGTGTCTGGCAGTCCTTTCTGGCAGTTCACCTCTCTGGTCTAATCTCAGCAGTAGGGATTTAAAGGTGTCAGCTAATATATACAAAGACAGGTTGTGTTGTATTTAATGGTGAAGGTAGAGTGAGAAGCCACAGTGATGGGTGTAAGGTAGATGATATGATCAAGTAGGATGAGAGCTTGAGTATGGTAAGATAATATATGGTAGAGATTGGAGATAGTGAATATGGGGGGGGGGGGGTTCTAGTAGTCAATGTAGAGTATTTAGCCCTATTTTTTTTTCTTTATTTTGAAACAGGGTCTTGCTAAGTTGCAGAGTGCCTTACTAAGTAGCTGAGGCTGGCTGTGAACCTGGATCCTCCAGTCCCAGCCTCCCAAGTGCTGAGATTACAAGTGTGCACCACCAGCTCAGCTTCAAACACATATTTTTTATGTATTATATGGTGAAAGTGAAAGAATTCATTGCAAATATACAACAAGAGATGGTATTGTTTACATTATAGAGAAGGTAGTCAGAGCAATTCTTTCTTAAAAAATAACATGTAAGGAAAGTATAAGAATGAGTTATACTGATTTGTAAGGGAGCATTCCATGCTGAGAGAAGAGCTAGGGTAAAACCCCTGAGGCATAAGTGGTTTGGTACTTTTAACACTGAGAATGTATTTTTGTCCTGGAGAAGAAGATAAGGCAAAGATAGATGTGGGTTACACAAGAATCTTGGAAGAAAATATTGCCTCCCACGCTCGACCCCTGCCCGCGGGGGCCCAAAGAGAGAGAGGCGACAAAATGGTTGCTGGTTCAAGCTTCTTTATTGTTCTCTTTCCCTCCCCTCTTGCACTCACTCTCTCTTGTACACACTCTCTCACACACATGCTCTCTCACACACATACACTCTCTCTCACTTTTCTATGCTCTCCCTCTCCCCGCTGGAGGGCTCTGCTATCAAGCCATGCAGTAGGAGGTGGGGCCAGAGGGGGAGCAACTTGGGGCCAATCATAGATGAGATCACGAGGTTACTGCATGCCCTTCTCTATTTCTCTTAAGCCTGCACTATCTGTCCACGAGCTCTGACGTACTGGTGCATGCACGCAGACGTGGTACAGCCCTCCTCCTGTCAGTCATCCAGCAGTCAGCCGCCTCTGGCACCTTGCCAGGCGCCATCTTGGGCCAGGCCTCTCCGGGGTTCACTGGGCTGAGATCCCCAACAGAAAAGGCCTCCATTTCTCCTGTTGAGTACAAGTAAAAGAAAATAGCAACTATTACACATATGAGATGTTTTCATATGACATGAACTAAGGAGTAAAGTGCTTGAAATTATTCTGAAAAGCCCATTTTCACTATGTCCCTATACTGCGTTTCTCTTTCTTTTGTTTTTTGACTTGCAGCATTTTGGTCTTGGTCTATCCATAGCCAGTACGCATTCTCTTCCTGTCTTTCTTATTCTGTCAACTTTGAATCTTTCAATCATGCAGGTATTTGAGCAGGAGGAACCTCAGAAGACGGGACAGGCAGGAGAAAGAAAGGAGGTTCTATGGCTTCAGCAATTCTGGTGAATGTAAAGGAGGAGGTGACCTGCCCCATCTGCCTGGAGCTCCTGGCAGAACCTCTGAGCTTGGAATGTGGCCACACCTTCTGCCAAACATGCATCACATCAAACTATCAATCCACAAAAGGCCAAAAAGGAGGGAGCAGCTGCCCTGTGTGTGGAGTCACTTACCAGTTTGAGAACATGCGGCCTAATCGGAACGTGGCCAACATAGTGGAGAGGCTCAAAGAGGTCAAGTTGAGCCCGGAGGAGGGGCAGAAGGTGTCTCACTGTGCACGCCATGGAGAGAAACTCCTCCTCTTCTGTAAGGAGGATAGCAAGGTCATCTGCTGGCTTTGTGAGCGTTCTCGGGAGCACCGTGGTCACCAAACAGTTGTCTTGGAGGAGATTGCAGATGAGTACCGGGTAAGGTATCAGTGTGGAGGGAGGAGAGAGTAGAAAACATGGGAGAACTCATGAACACGTAGAGTATTTAGCCCTATTTTTTTCTCATGGGAAATCTCCACCTGCCCTGTAGTTTTAATACACTGCATCACAGAACTGAGCCTTGTTGTTTGTCACACCCTTTGCTTACCTTTTGAGTCCTAAAGTATTTGTTTGTGCACTCCATTTAATTATAAGAGAAGACGTATAGAGTATAAACTCATAGACAAGAGGAAATTTTTTGTGTGTGGTGTACTAGATAGGTAGAGACTTGGTGCCCAAGAAAGCTCTGATTACTCCTTTCAGTGAAAAAGTCAATGAGGTGGGTTAAGATTGAAGTTCTTTTCTTCAATGAAAGATCAGGTTCCTCTTCTAGCATGAAAAGAATCCATCTTCTCTTGGTGAGGTGATGAGGGCTTATTACCTGAGACTTATAGAAGACATTCTCCACATCAGCTTTTCTCCTAACTCATAGATTCTCATTGCCATTCTGAGTTTCTGTAAATTCTGCTCTCTGCTGAGATCAATCTGATTTCTTCCCAGGACTATCCTCTCTTCAGGTGCTGAGAAAAACTCATAGCCTGACTCTGATGTGATTCCTTTCTCACAGGAGAAGCTCCAGGAAGCTGTGGAAGAGCTGATGAAGAAGGGGAAAATATCTGAGGAGTGGAAAGCTGACATACACAAGGAGAGAACTTTCTGGAAGGCAGGAAGACATACTTCCTTGACAGTTATCCAGAAACCCAAGCAAGACCTTGGGAAGGAGCTCCCTTGCTCTTTATTCTCTGGCAGTTGATAAGTCCAGAATTCACTGGACTCCCCCTCTTCAGGCCTTCTCTTGTTGGGTGGGGGATGGAGCGTGAATGTGTCACAATGAGCACAGCTATTTGGAGGGGACACCTGCATGGAGGGCTCTCATGAGGTGGCTAGCAGATAGTGTGTTCCATTCCTGTGATGCTTTCTGAGATTCCATGAAGGAAGACATTTGGCTGTGGCTCACTGGCATGGGTTTCAGGAGTGTAATGAGTAATGCAGGCAGGTAATCCTAGACTAAGTCAAACTCAACTATTCCATTGGGGCTTAAGGGGAGTCTCAATGCTGATAACATTGTTTTTAGAATATGCATGAAGGGAAAATAAAAGGCAAAACCTACTTCCGTAAGAATTGCCCTCTTCCTTCTACCTCCCTTCCCTGGACAGAAAAGGAAAATCTTTTTCTGGCTTCAAGTCCCATCTGATAGACTGAGTGCCTCTCTCTCTTTCTCATCCCTGAAGAATCAAATACAGGATGAGGTACGAGATGTCCAGGAACAGTTCAAAAACTTGAGAGGCATCCTGGGCTTGATGGAGAAGAATGAGCTGCAAAAGCTGGCGGAAGAAGTAGAAGGTATTCTGAATAGCATGGCAGAGTCTGAAAATGAGCTGGTCCAGCAGATCCAGCTGATCAGAGATCTCTTCTTGGATCTGCAACAACGGTTGAAAGGGTCAACGATAGAGATGCTACAGGTAAGCAACTGAAATTCAGAAAAATAGAAACCATTTCGTTTTTTTTTTTTTTTTTTTTTTTTGCGGTACTGGGGATTGAACTCAGGGGCATTCTACCTCTGAGCTATACCCCCAAGCCCTATTTTTTATTCTTTATTTTGAAACCGAGTCTCACTAAGTTGCGGAGTGCCTCACTAGATAGCTGAGGCTGGCCGCGAACCTGGATCCTCCGGTCTCAGCCTCCCGAATGCTGAATAGAAACCATTTCTATTCAGAGGTTCAGAAAAATAGAAACCATTCCCTCATCTTCGTTGTTGCTATGCTCTTTCTAGTGTTCACAGTAAAGTTCATTGGGTTCTATCATTTTTTATTCCTGAGTTAAATTCAGAGGTTATGGGAATAATTAAATGTATGATTAACAAGGGAATATAACATTTTTTATTAATTTGTCACATGTAATGCAAAAATTGAACCTTGGAAGGAATATCTATTGCACTCAGTGACTTTTTTTTATAGGTCCCTGTTTTCTGTGATCTAGTATTGAGCATGTGACAAGGAACGTTTTGTTACTCAGGTTAATACTGGCTAGCAAATGGCTTCAGGTGACAAGAGACAATTTTGCTTTTTCTGTTGTAGACTGTATTGACACTTTCCTTCTCTTTCTTTTGTCAAGAACTATCATTATTTCTTTGTTAAATGTATAGTAAAAGTCACCAGTGAAGCTACTTCAGTTTGTTTTTTCTTTCTTTCTTTCTTTATGGAGAAGTATAATTTTTTTAAATTCGTATCAAGTTTTGTTTATTCATTCTACTTAAATCAGTTTTTGGTAATATATGTCTCTGTGGGAAATTGCTCATTTCATCTAAGTTGTCAAATTTGTAGACCTAATTAATTGTAGGAATTCTTTGTAATTCTTTTAATCCATATGTTTCTATTGTATTAACTTATATGTTTTAATGGACACCTAAATGTATACTTAATATATGCAGCAGGAACTTGAAGTTGTTTATTAGTTCTAAGAGCTTTTGGTGTAATTCTTAGGATTTCTTTTTTGTATAAGTTCATGTGGAAATTCTTCATTTCTATGTTGAGTTGCTTTTCTTTTACTTGCCTAATTCTTTAGGCCAGGACTCCCATACTATGTTGAAAAGAAGTGGTGATAATGGACATTATTGTTTTCTTCTGATCTTAGAGAGAAGGTTTTTAATTTCTCACTGTTGAATGTGATATTAGCTGTGAATTTGTCATATCTGACTTTATGGTACTGACTAATATTACTTGTATAATTAATTTGCAGAGAGATTTTATCATAAAAGGGTGTTGAATTTTAACCAGATATTTTTGTGCACCTAATGAATTAATCATATGGTTTTTGTACTTCATTCTGTTGATGTGATACATTACATTTATAAATTTCTATATGTCAGACTATCTCTACATTTCTGGACTACACCCAACTTTAGCAAGATGAATGATTTTTTAAAGTGTTGTTCAATATAGTTTTTTAATATTTTTGTGGAAAAATTTTTTATCTATAATTATTGGCCTACAGTTTTCATTCTTTTATGTTCTTGTCTGGCTTTACATCAGGGTAATGCTACCCTCATAAAATGATTTCACAAATATTCCCTTTAGTTTTAATTCTTTTGGTGCAAAATAGCCAGACATTGAAGTGCACACCCATAATCCCAATACTTCGCAGGCTGAAACAGATCACAGGTTTGAGGCCAGCCTCAGCAACTTAGAAAACCCTTAGGAACTTAGTAAGGTCCTGTCTCAAAAGAAAAAAATAAAATGGCTGGGAATGTAGCTTGGATGTAGAATGCCCTATGTTCAAGCTCAGTATCAAAAAACAATCTAACAAAAAAAGATTTTTATTGATTTAATATAATTATATATGGTAATGACATTCAAAGTTATTCATAGTGATACATTCATTCCAATATTCTTTAAATGTTTGGTAGAATTTAGTAATAAAGCCATCAAGTCCTGGGATTTTCATTAATGGGATTTTTTTAACTGATTACATTTTCTTGCTCATTGTTTGTCTGTACACATTTTCCATCTTTCTTTCTTTCTTTTTTTTTTTGTGGTACAGGGGATTGAACCCAGGGGCATTCTACCTTCAAGCTATACCTCGAGCCCTATATTATTTTTATTTTGATACAGAGTCTTGCTTGGTTGATGAGAGTCTCACTATTTGCTGAGACTGTCCTCAAGCCTGGGATCCTCTTGTGTCAGCCTCTCAAGTACTGGGATTATAAGCATGATCCACTACACCTGGCTCTTTTTTTCTCTCTCTCTCTTTGTTTCAGTGTCAGTGGTTTGTATGTGTCTGGAAATATACACAACTCTTCTACATTATCCAATTTGTTACCTTCTGCAAAAAACATAAATTTGGGGGGGAATTATTATTTGTGCACCTTTAATTCTAGAAAGTCTTCAAATTCCTGGCTAATCATAGCTTATCTGTTTGCATGTCTGTTAAATTAGTGAAGAACCACGTATCCTTTAAGTCACCTAATGAGGAGCCATGGGGTGATTGGCTTGAGCCCTAATCTTTCTTGTTTTGTTTTTCATACTGGGACCATCTCTATTCTCAGTACAACAGTGACTACTGAGAATGTGATGAGGCTTTGTGAATAAGGACAACCTATTTTGCTTAATTCATATTTTTTCCCTACTCCTTAGGATGTGAATGGCATCATGGAAAGGTATGTGTGGGATACCAGGGATGATCATATAGTAAGGTGAGAATTGCAGTTAAAAGAGTCATCTAGCTGGGTATGGTGGTGCTTCCCTGTAATCTCAATACCTGGGACACTGATACAGGAGGATCTCGGGTTGGAGGCCAGCCTTAGCAATTTAGTGAGACCCTCAGCAACTTAGACCATGTTTCAAATAAATAAGTAAAGGGCTGGATATGCAGCTTGGAAGTGGAATGCTTTGGGTTCAGTCTTCAGTACTTCCTCCCCCCAAAAAAAATTCCATTATTTCATCATTCCCCATGAGTTCTAGGAGGTAGAGAGGGAGAGGTTGTTTCATTTTAGAATGGAGAAACTGAGCTTCTGAGAGGTCAAGACCTTCCCGTGGCCAGACAGAACATAGATGGGAAGGTGGACATGAGTACGTATCTTCCAGCACCAAGGTTGGACATCTATCCTCTCCTCCAGCTCCAAGGTTAGAAGTCTATTCTCTCCTCTCTGAGAATCCCCAGGGAGCGGTGGTCAAGTGCGTCCATTGGGTGAAATGATAGGAAGACTGTGCTATTCAAAGGCTATGAGGTCTGAAGTGGGAAGGTCAATGTTTTTCATCCTTAGGTGTAAGATATTGACACTGAAGAAGCCCAAATCGTTCCCCAGGAAACAAAGGAGAGTGATCAGAATTTCTGATCTGAAGAGGATACTGAGAGCTTCTGAAGGTGAGGAGAGCTGGGTTCAGGGTGTGACTGTGAGATTTTAATAGTAGCAGAAGCTAAATGGGGAAGAGGGTGCAATGTGGGTGGAAGAAACGGGGGAGAGTGGATATTGTGTGCTTGGGATGAGACCACGTTTCATGGGGAATGGCATTCATCCTCGTTGACAAGTTCAGTGCCCTATCATAGTACCCTTCCCTTGCCCTAATCTGCAGGGGAAGTGGATTTCAGTGTTGACACCATTCCTTGCATTTAATATTATAAATTTTTATCATTTCAGAGCTGACAGACAACAAACGCTACTGGGGTAAGAACAAATCACAGGATCATAAGTCACCCTCTTCTCAACGTCTTTCAGAATATATTTGTCTTGTAGGTCTCCTGTTTTAAGACCTGTGTTTCTCCTTCAAACTCAAACATACATATTATGTTTTTGCAGTGTTCTACCTCCCTTTAGATTTCTGAACAAAAGCCAGGCATGGTGGTATATTCCTGTAACCCCCATTCTTGGGAGGCTGAGACAGGAGGATTGTAAGATTAAAGACAGCCTCAGTAATTTAGCGAGACTATGAGCAACATAGTGAGACCCTGTTTCCAAATAAAATACAAAATAGGGGTAGGGTTGAAGCTCAGAGAAAGAATGTCCCTGAGTTCAGTCCCTAGCACCACACACACAAAAAAATATTTTTGAACAAAATTCCTCTTAGTTCTCTCTCATGCTCTTCTCATCCTGTCACAAATAAAGGTACAGCATATGTCTCACCCAACCCTGTAATTTTTCTGCAGTTCACATGACACTGGTTCCAAGCAACGATCCAGATTTTGTCATTTCTCCGGATCAGAGGCAAATAAGATATGTGTTCATGCATCTATTCAGGAATAAGAATGATCTCAAAGGTGTTCTGGGCTCCCGAGTCATCACTTCAGGGAAACATTACTGGGAGGTGGATGTGTCTAAGAAAAGTGCCTGGACATTGGGGTTAAGCAGTAGAAAAAGCTTCCAACACCCATATTTCTTTGCTCTTAGAGAAAATATAAGATATCAACCTATACATGGCTACTGGGTTATAGGACTGAGAAATCAATGTGAATATAATGCTTTTGAGCCTTCTTCTGGCCCAGATCCCTTGATCTTGACCCTCTCCCTGCCTTTAGCTCCCCAACGTATTGGGGTGTTTGTGGACTTTGACGCTGGCACTCTCTCATTTTACAGTGTTACAAATCCCACATTTTTCATCTACAAATTCTATACAACTTCTTTTCCTCTTGCAGTTTATCCCTATTTTAATCCAATGCAATGTCCAGAACCCATGACATTATGCGATTTGCAGAACCCATTTCCAAGAGCTTGAGCCTTCTCACACTTCCATCCCATCCTATGCAGAGCCTCTGGCCCTGGTGTGCCCCACATGCACCTGAGCTCACCTGCACCATTTAACCACCTGTCCTCCTATCTCTCGCCATTCCATTTGAATGCCTTTCCTTCATGAATAGTGTGTACACATTCCCCTGTGTTCTATTCCTCACAATACCTTGTTTGCTTCAAAGAGACTCATAAGTCATTTTTCATATTCCCAAGGAAATGTGACCAATTCTTGTTACAAAAGACAAGTGTTGAAAACCAGACATGGTGCACCATGACTGTAATTCCAGTACTTGGAAGGCTGACTACTACAGGAGTATTGCAGTTTTGAGGTCAACCTCATCAAGTTAGCAAGGCTCTTGGCAACTTAGTGAGACCTTGTTTCAAAATAAAATAACAAAATAGGGACAGAGGTGTAGCTCAGAGGTAGAAAGTGTCTGGGTTCAATCCCCAATACTACACACTCAAAAAAAGACCAATACTGAGTTAACATCTCTACCACAAAAGACAACCCCATTGTTTTTGCCACCAACAGATAGATGATAAAAGTTTCTGCCACCTTTCTGTACTATTGAGGACTGAGTGTAGAAGTTCCTGAGTAAAGAATAAGCACTTAGCAGTATGACCGATTAGCTGTGATGTTTCCCATTCATTAAGGAGCTAAGGAGAAATGATCATAAATGGTTTATGCTAATAATAGAAGTTTTGCATCCAGGGTATCTAAGATCAAATTGAGTCTCTTTACATATTAGCAGTGTAGTGGGGAATAATGTAGCTAAATGGATGTGCTTATTTTCTTGTAATAATTTTGTGATGAACACTGTACCTAATATTTGGCATCAGTGCTAGAAAATAAATTCATTATGTCAGTATATATTGAAATGTCTCAGTAAGTGTTTGTTCTGTTGATTACTGAGAAATATGAGCTGCATCAGTGTCCCATGAAACAGGTTGTACAAAGGGAAGCAAGGGCTGATGTCACTCAAGTTTCAGCTTTAGGTCCCAAATGCCACAACCAAGACCACACCAGTCCCCCCCTCCTCTCTCTCTCTCTCTCACACACACACACACACACACACACACGCACACACGTGCGCGCACACACACATGCACACACACAAACACATTTTTTTTCACATTTAGAGGAATTTTATTGTAATTCTGGTATTGTCATATATTGTTCTCTATCAAGTAAATTAAATTCTATGGAATTCAGATTATCATTTGTAAAAATAAATCAGTAATAATGAAACTTACCCATGTAGTATTGTGAAAATTAAACAATTGAACATTTTTAGTAACTTTTGTCATGTTTGATATTCATAAACAATATTCCAGAATAGTATCTATTAATTTTGGGCTCATTGCCACTGTGACTAAAATAAGTGCTTTTTTAAAAAAAATGTTTATCAGCGGATGAACTTGCGAGAGGGATTCCTGCCACCTCCCGAGCTGTGGGGCAAAGCTTGTTCCTCTCCCGCTCAGCCGTGCAGGTTGAATTGACCAAAGCAATGGTTATGGAGAAGCCTAGTCCCCTGCTGGTTGGGCGGGAATTTGTGAGACAGTATTACACTCTGCTGAACCAGGCCCCACACATGCTACATAGATTTTATGGAAAGAACTCTTCCTA
This sequence comes from Graphiurus murinus, assembly GCA_004027655.1. Classification (NCBI taxonomy): domain Eukaryota; kingdom Metazoa; phylum Chordata; class Mammalia; order Rodentia; family Gliridae; genus Graphiurus; species Graphiurus murinus. Next base: position 13,806 of record PVLC010037391.1, read on the forward strand.
CATCCACGGGGGATTGGATTCAAATGGAAAGCCAGCTAGCACAAGTCTATGGACAGAAAGAAATTCATAGGAAAGTGATGTCACAAAACTTCACCAACTGCCACACCAAGATTCGCCATGTTGATGCTCATGCGACTTTAAATGATGGTGTGGTGGTCCAGGTGATGGGGCTGCTCTCCAATAACAACCAGGCTCCGAAGAGATTCATGCAGACATTTGTCCTTGCTCCTGAGGGTTCTGTTGCAAATAAATTCTATGTTCACAATGACATCTTCAGATACCAGTCTTTGGGGGCTTTGTCACGGAGCCTCAGGAGGAATCCAAGGAAGAGGTTGAGGAACCTGAAGAAAGACAGCAGACACCTGAGGTGGTACCTGATGATTCTGGAACTTTCTATGATCAGACTGTCAGCAATGACTTGGAAGAACACTTAGAGGAACCTGTTTCTGAACCGGAGCCTGATCCTGAACCAGAACCGGAGCAAGAGCCTGTATCCGAAACCCAAGAGGAGAAGGCTGAGCCAGTGCTGGAGGAAGCTGCCCCTGAGGACGCTCAGAAGAGTGCTTCTCCAGCACCGGCAGACGTGGCCCAGACAGCACAGGATGACTTGAGGACATTTTCTTGGGCATCTGGGACCAGTAAGAACCTTCCTCCCAGTGGAGCCATCCCCATTACCGAGATACCACCTCATGTTGTTAAAGTACCAACTTCGCAGCCTCATCCAGAGTCTAAGCCTGAGTCTCAGATTCCAGCTCAGAGGCCACAGAGGAATCAAAGAGTGCGAGGACAACGAATAAATATTCCTCCCCAGAGGAGGCCCAGACCAATTCGTGAGGCTGGTGAGCAAGGTGATGTTGAACCGCGAAGGATTGTGAGACACCCTAACAGCCACCAACTCTTCGTTGGCAACCTGCCTCATGAGGTGGACAAGTCGGAACTGAAAGATTTCTTTCAAAACTACGGGAATGTGGTAGAGTTGCGCATAAACAGCGGTGGAAAGTTGCCCGATTTTGCTTTCGTTGTGTTTGATGATTCTGAGTCTGTTCAGAAGGTCCTTAGCAACAGGCCCATTATGTTCAGAGGTGAAATCCGTCTGAATGTGGAAGAGAAGAAGACCCGAGCCGCCAAGGAAGGGGACCGGAGAGATAACCGCCTTCGAGGACCTGGAGGCCGTCGGGGTGGGCTGGGTGGCGGCATGTGAGGCCCTCCGCGAGGAGGCATGGTGCAGAAACCAGGATTTGGAGTGGGCCGGGCATTGCTCCCAGGCAGTGAGTTGCCTGTTCTTTACCGATCTTCACGAAGCATAGAAACCCCAGCTCCTGCGAGTGGTGAAACTCTTGGTTTTTTTTTTTTTTTT
>PVLC010037392.1:0-15764 GCA_004027655.1 Graphiurus murinus
GTTTAATATGATCATACCTATGATTTGCCTATTATTAACATCTTGTCTTCATTTGGTACATTTGTGACAATTAATGAACTGATACTCATAAATTATAAAATAGTTTTAAAATTTAACAAGGTCTAACTCATCAATTTTCCCCTTCAGAGATGATGCTTTCATGGATCAAATTGCAACAAAAACCCACCATCAAACATGAGGTCACCTAGATTTCTTTGTATGCTATCTTCTAGAAGGTTTATAATTTTGTGTTTTGCATTTCAGTCTAAAACTTATTCATGAACATAGAATATCTTTCCATGTACTTATATGTTACTTGATTTCTTTCATAAGTCTTTTGTAAGTTTCCTCTAATATGCAGAATATCTTTCCTATACAATATTGTGTGTATGGGTGTGTGTATGTTCTTTCTATTTTTTTGTGTGTGTGTGTGTTCTTTCTATTTTGATGTTAATATAAATGATATTGTGTTTTAAAATGTAAATCCATTTATTCTCTGGTGCTATATTAGACAGCAAGGGGCTGTTTTCACATTAAGCTTGTATTCTGCAGTTGTGTTATAATCTATTAATTATAGAATTGGGGGCAATTATTTGCAACTTTCTATGTGAACAATTATGTCATTGAGAAACGAAGGCTGTGCAGGTTCAAGAACGATTTTAAATAGTACTATATACTGCTTCAAAGACAGTGCAGATGAACTACATTAGAATACTTCAAGTTTTTTTGTCATGTTGCTTATAACACTTGTCATTCATTTCATTTATTCATGTGTTGTAAGTATCTAAACATATATATATATACACACATATATATGTGTGTGTGTGTGTATATATATATATATATATATATATATATATATGTATATATATATATTTGTTCCCATTATTACTTTGAACAAACAGCTGTTAGATTAGGTAAGAATAAGAAAAATGAAGATTTCATTTACCTTTATTTATTCTCAAATGCCTTCCTTCTTTATGTAGATCCAAGTTTCTGACCGGTATCATTTTCCTTCCTTCTGAAGAAATTCTTTAATATTTTTTCAAGGCTAGACTGCTGGCTGCAATTATCTTCAATTATTGTTTGTCTTAGAGAGTCTTAATTCTTTACCTTTGAAGTATAATTTCACCGGATACAGAATTATAAGTTGCTGGATTCATTTTCTTTCAGTATTTTTAATGTATCCCTTTATGATTTTCTTGCTTACATGGTTTCTGAAGAAAGTTCAATGTAATTCTTTTCGTTGCTCCTCTGTAGGTAAGATCAACTCCCAAACCCAGCCAGCTTTTCCAATCTTTGCTTTGTCTTTGATTTCTGTAGCTTAAATGTAGATTCTTTGGGTTTCTTTTACTTGCAATTTTTCTGAATTTCCTGCATTTAAGGTTTGTTGTCAGATGTTAATTTTGGAAGCTATTCAGCCATGATCACCTCAAGTACTTTTTTTTCCCTCTCTTTTTCCTCCTTCTACTATTCCCCTCATGTGTACTTACACCTTTTGTAGTTGTCACACAGTTCTTAGATATCCTGTTCCATTTTTTAAATTCTTTGTCTTTAGGGAATTTCTACTGACTTAATGGCTGTATTCCATCTGCCACTTACCCGCTTTACAGCGAGCATTCTTGGTTTTTCTTTCGGTGCGTATGACTTTGAGCATTTCCTTTCCATTATGTTAGAGATCTTGTCTCTCCACCCCCAATATCCACTTGTTCTTGCATGGGGTCTACTCTTTCCATTAGTTCTCTTAGCATGTTAATTATAATTAATTAAACTTTTTGCTTTGTAATCCTCAAATCTCCACTCTGGTTCTGATGCATGCTTTTTTTTTTTTTTCAGCTTATTTTTCCTCCCTCTTGAAGTTTGTTGTAAACCTGACATGTTGTGTTGGGGAGTAGAAACTGAGATATATGGGCCTTTGTGTGAGGTGCTGTGCTTATCTGGCTAAGAGCTGGGTTGTGTTTACTGTTCTCTTAGCTATCATTGTCAGAGGCTACAGTTTCCTCTGTTTTTCTTGCCTCCCTGCTGTACTTGAGCTTCCCTAGAGTCTCCTTCTTAAATAAAGTCTTGGACTCACAGCTCCTTCAGTCATAATTCAAAATTATATAGGAAGGAGCTCTGTAGTGGGAAAGCTTGTATGAGATGAAGCATTGTAGAAGTCTGTGATTAGATCCCAGTCTTTCAAGGGACTTGTGTTCCTGGGCTGTGACTTTCACAAGTACTTTTTGGCTTTTTCTCCCACCTGTGGAACAAACCAAGGGGAGAGGAGACTACATTTAGGTAATTTTTATCTCTCCAAATCAGATAAGACTATGTTAGTTTTGTGATTTTTTTTTCTCTCTTTCTGGTTTGGGAAAGCACAGAATGATTTTAATGATTATGTTTCTTCTTTGTGTGTGTGTGTGTGTGTGTGTGTATACATATATATACACATATATATATGTATATATATATATTTTTTTTTTTTTTTTTTTTTTTTTTTTTTTTTTTTTTTTTGCGGTACTGGGGATTGAACTCAGGGGCATTCTACCTCCGAGCTATACCCCCAGCCCTTTTTATTCTTTTTATTTTTTATTCTTTATTCTTTTTTAAATTTTTTATTCTTTATTTTGAAACCAAGTCTCACTAAGTTGCAGAGTGCCTCACTAGGTAGCTGAGGCTGGCCGCGAACCCGGATCCTCCGGTCTCAGCCTCCCGAATGCTGGGATTACAAGCGTGCGCCACCACGCCCGGCTTCTTTGTATATTTTAAATGTTGACTTTTTCTATCACACTGCCAAACTTTTCTCCAGTTTTACCATGAGTATTTGGTGGGGCCCCAGGAATGAAATCCACCAAAGTGTGGGGCTCCCTTGGTCAGGATCTCAGGAGTTTCTATCACAGTGGTCCACATGTCCTTTAGCAATTGGGCAAAGTGACCATCTAAGCATCTCTGTAAGTGACAGGCTTTATCTTCAGGATACCATCTGTATTCTCTGTATTTACTTGTCTCTTCAGGTTTCAGGGGAAGGTTTGTCCAGTTACCTCAATTTTCTTGGATCTAAAAAGAGTCATTTGTTTTCCATTTATTTAAGTTTTTATCTTACTGTGAAAATAAAAAAGAATTACTTTAAATTCATATGCTGTAGTGGAAAATAGATGTTGAATAGTCCAAGAGTTATTTCTTAAATGTGAATCCCAAAACAACCTCACACAATTTATTGGAACTATTTTACTCAACATTAGACCCCTACTACTCAAAAATTCTGAATAGTGCTTAGAAATAACAGGCGCTGGAGTCTGGTTTTAATCCCAACTCAACTATTTACTAATTATGTCAACTTGGCAAATTTGCCTTGTTTTTCTGTGTTTTATTTTAAATATCTATAGAAGCACTAGTGCCAATCATAGTGTTTTTATGAAGTTTAAATAAAGTTGATATAGAAAATAGTTGGGTACTGTATACATGGATGTCTCTATCCCTCGGAACTTCATTATGATGCACGATTACAATGCGCCAATACAAATAAAAGAGAAAAGAATCTCAGTACTGTATACCTTGAAAATATCAGGGTTATCTACTATTTTTCACAAGCAAATGGTTTATGCTATAGGGTAATAGTCATCACAGTTACGGGATTTAAAGCGATTAGACTTGACTTTGATTCCTAGCTTCATTGTAACCTTAGATACTTTAATCAAATGTTCTCTGTCTCAGGAGCTGACTCTGGAAAAGAGGACTAATGATGTTCATGCTGGGGTGATCATGAAGTCTGAAATACAAAAGGCGTGTGAAGAACCAAGCACAGTGCCTGAAACACAGAACTCAGAAAGTGCTGCTTGTCCTTATCAGTGGCAAATAGTAACTAGATCTGCCTCTATTAGGACTGTAGCTTTGTTTTTAGACTGTTCTTTGTGCTGTGTTGAAATGGACGGTCAGTTCAGGAAGCCTTCCTTCTCCTTGCCTTTATATCCACCTCATGTGGGACTGGATAGTACAATGATCAGTGACAGAAAATCTGTGTACATTATTGTACTGGTAAAATATTATACCTGTGAAGCAGCTGTTTTTGGTTTGTTTATTTCATTTTTATCTTCAAAACTCTGAGAAGAAAAAGTGGTACCACTGATGGGTACAAAGTGGAAATTTATTTCCATGATTTCTCATGTAAGACTTTGAGTACCTTTATGATTATGAATCATAAGTTATTTGCATATGTTCCAAAGTTGGCAGGAAATTATTTTACCCAAAGAGTCAAATATAAAGGATCATAAAGATAAGGAAAGCTGCAGAATGATCCCTTGAGTGAGCAACTCAATCTGTATTACTCCTAGAATAGAAAATGTAGGAATAAATGTAACAAATAAGATGCTGACTTCTGATAGATTCTGAAGGTTCTCCCTCATCTGGTCCTCGAGGGCTGAACATTAGTACAACTCCAGGCATGGAAACTTTCAGGCATGCTCTATGTGAATTTTCTCCCTGGCATGCTCTATGTAAGTTTTTTCTGTGAGTCGTGCACTGAGAAAAATCCCTCCAACAGCATCTGTTTTGAAGAATCTGTAGCTTTAGCCAGTTGACTTCATTATCTTTCTAGCAAACCCTGAACATTTTGGGACTATTAAAGCGATGGCTGTAAATACATTACAAAATAATGATTTAAGGCTTGCTATAAGCCCATATATTATGGGAGAAAAACCAGTGGGGAAATAATTGGCTCAAGTCCTCCAACTGAGATCATGGTCAGAGGTGTGATACTTGCCAGAAACCTCAGAAAAACATCGCATCCACACATCACTCCACCCTCCACCACGAGAAAAAAAACAAGGCAACACAAGGCCAACATCATTCCACCTTTCCCAAAAGTCAGGGCAGTAAAAAACACTTTGTGCAGACTAGATTAAGTTTCATGTCTGAATGCACAAAGAATCGGCAGAGGTCATAGGTGAAATACAGCATCCTGCAACCCAGTTTAAGAGACGATTTTTCATGTGGCATTCTCCCTGTACTGGAGTTTACCGTTATTAAGTTCAAAAACATCCTGAGGCATAACTGCCAAGATATTTGAAAGCATATCCTTGAGTTAACAGGTATATCTTTATTTCTCTTGAGATCAAAACTTGACTTAGAATTAAAAATAGAATCTTCTACTCCTAAGGTGCTATAGATCTCAATTTGCCTTTGTAACTTGCTGTGGCTGTTTTAAAACATGGAGATAGACCCTGTAAAAATATTATTATTATTATCATTATTATCATTATCATTAACATTTTGGAAGGCAGCTATAGAAAATCAGATTAGACATTATAAACATTGTTTTGAAACTTCATTGTCATCATTAAGTCAACGATGCCCTAATTTTACCTAAATGTTTTTGCTATCTTTTAAAAATAAAATAAACACCCATGGACACAACCCTCAGAAGAAAGCTAAAGTCATAGCAATAAAATACAACTAATTAACAATTCATGCCTCTCACTCTTCCTACTGGGATAAACATCATCCAAAATATGTGTTTTTCCTTTTCTTGCTTTCATTTATAAACAGCTTAATTGAGATGTAATTAACATAAACTGCACATGTGTAAAGCATACCATTTGATGAGATCAGACATTTATTTATATATGTGCCTGTACCTGTATGCACACATATGCATGTATGTAAAATCAACAACATGATCAAGATAATGAATATATTCATCTTATTAAAAGTTCCTCAGGCCCCATGTGTAATTTTGAAAACTCTTTTCTTTCTCCCTTGCACCCATTCGTCCATCCTTAATCAGTTACTGATCTACTGATCTGTTTTCTGCCTCTATTGATTAACATAGATTTTCCTAGGATTTAATATAAATAGACACATGTAAGATATACTGTATACTGTTTTCCCCCCTCTGGCCTTTTCTCTTTCTCTATCTCCCCTTCCTTCCTTCCTTTATTTCTTTTCTTTTCTTTTTTTCTTTTTTTCTCAGAATGATGTTTTTGGGATTCCTCTGTTGTGCATATCAATGTTCTCTTTTTGCTTGTTTGTTTTGTTGTTGTTTTTTGGAATTTGGGAATTGTACCCAGGGGCATTCTACCACTTAGCTATACCTCTAGCCCTTTTTATTTTTATTTTGAAACAGGATTTTGTCAAGCTGCTGAGGCTGTCCTCAAACCTACAATTCTCCTGCCTCAGCCTCCCAAGTACAGGGATTACAGGTTTGTGTCACCATGCCCAACTTCATTTCTTTTTTTTTCCTGAGTAGCATTTCAGGGTATGCACAGGCTGCAATTTATCTATCCATTCTCTTACCAATGGGTATTTGAGTTATTTCAACTTTTTGACTATTACAACAAAAGCTTCTAGAAACATTTGAGTACAAGTACTTGTATGGCCTTATGCTTTCATTTTTCTTGTGGATTTTTCCAGGGGAAGAATATATAAGTTATGATTGGTGTTATTTTTAAAGATATAGCCAAACTATTTCCCAAAATGTGTGCATGATCTTATATACCCACCAGCACTGTATGAAATTTCCAGTTAATAAACATCCTAGCCAGTCTTTGCTATGATTAAGTTTTGTTTGTTTATTTAATTTTAGAGACTCGAATATGTGTGTGTGTGTGTGTGTGTGTGTGTGTGTGTGTGTGTGTGTGTCTGTGTGTGTCTGTGTCTGTGTTACTGGGGGTTGGAGTCAGGGATATTCTATCTCTGAGCCACACCCTCATCCTATTTTATTTATTTATTTATTTAATTGATTTTGAAACAAGGTCTCTCTAAGTTGCCAAGATTGCTTTCCAACCTTTGATCCTCCTATCTCAGCTTTCTCCACAGTCCTGAGATAACAGAAGCGTGCCACATGCCACGCTGAGATTCAAATACATTTTTAGTGACAGCTTCTTGTGGTTTTAATTTGCCTAATGACTAAATGTGGTTGAACAGTTCTGTGTCCTTATTTTCCATCCGGATATCCTTTTTGGTGAAATGTTTGTTCAAATCTTGGATCAGTTCTAAAATTGAGCAGTTTATTTCCTTAGTGTTGAGTTTCGAGAGCTCTACCTATGCTCTTTGTACAAGTCTTTGGTCAGTGTTGAGTTTCGAGAGCTCTACCTATGCTCTTTGTACAAGTCTTTGGTCAGATAGGTTATTTGCAGATATGTCTTTATTGCATTCATTTACGGTGTTTGAAGAGCAAAAGACCTTAATTTTAATAAATTTCAATCAATTCATTTGTTACTGTGGATAATACTTTTGGCTGTGTGTTAGAAAACATTGTTTAATTGGTATGTTATAATTGTATTTGATAGTGAGATTCATAGCGATGCATTCATATGTGTAGAATTATTTGGTCTGTTTCTTTCCCTATACTTCCTCTTTTCCTGCCCTTCTCCCTTCCTGGATTCCCTCCCACCAATCTGTCTCCATGGAGTCCCTTTTCTTTTATTTTTTTTCTCTATAGCTTCTACATATGAGAGAAAACATGCAGCCTTTGATTTTCTGAGTCTGGGTGTTCTGACTTAGCATGATATTCTCCAACGCAATGGCTAAGAGATATATAAAAGAATGTCCCATATCATTAGCAGTCAGGGAAGAAATGCAAATCAAAAGTACACTGAGGACACTGATATCTCAACTCAGAGTCAGGCAGTGGAAAAAAACCGGTTGTTACTTAGTGCTTTAGGCTATACAGTTCTTCTATGGGTCGGATGAGTCCCTCATCACATATACACACTTCCCATACAAGAGAGAGAAATCTGCTTTATAGATTCAAAAGTTAATCTTATTCCAAAGCATCCTAACAATTATATCCAGAAATAATGCTTAACTAAATATCTGGGTACCCCGTGGCCCAGTCAAGTTGATACACAAAATAAATCATCACAATTATCCTGTCACTTCTTTCTAAGGCATCACTGCCTATAAAACCTGCCAAATACATGTTTGAATGTTGTGAATTTTATTTGGAAAGTTTGATGTAAAATGTTAGTCTTCTGGATTCAAGGGAAAATATGAATGAGTGTTTTGGTTTTTTTTTTTTTTTTTTTTTTTTTTCGGTTTTCATCCCAGATGTTTGGCAACATAGAAACAAAATAAAATGTAAATGGTTTTAAAATGAATTTAGGCCAAAGTTTTAAACAGAGCCAGGAAAACTATTCAAAAATAAGATGAGTATGAATTATCTTCCTGAGGGTATCATATCTGCTTATTCATTTATTGAGAAACTTCTTGTTTATCATTTGGTCTGAGGACAAGTTAATAAATGATCACCAGACAAAAATATTAGCCACCTAATATATGCCAATAAAAATACATGGTCTGAAGCTTTTGCAATACTAAGTGTTATTTAATTAAAAAAATATGCTGAATATAGTATTGATATATTCAATATGAAAGTTGTTTTTTTTTTTTTTTTTTTTGGTAGTGGGGATAGGGATTGAACCCAGGACTATTCTATTTCTGAGCTAAATCCTCAGCCCTTTTTTATCTTTTTATTTTGAAATAGGGTCTCACTAAGTTGCAGAAGGCTTCACTAAGTTGCTGAGGTTGGCTGTGAACCTATGATCCCCCATCTCAGTCTCCCAAGTACTGGGATTATAACCATGTGCCACCATGCCCGGGTGAAAGTGCTTTAAAAATAAGAATACTAGAAGGTTTCTTTGTGTAAAATTATATTAATCAGAAACAAATAGAAATTCTCTACAATTTTCCAGTGGAATTATACATTTATCAAATAATATTTTTTCTCTCTTTCTGTGTGTGTGTGTGTGTGTGTGTGTATTGTTATTAATGGGTACTTCAAGTGCCATGTTGGAATCTCTGAGAAAAACTCTGTGTTGGTTACATTGATATTAAATCCTTTTTGCACATTTTTTAAAAAATCTGTTCAATGTTTTACAACATTGTATAGAAGAACTCTAGTAGTTTGAAAATACCTATTGGTTTTTGACATGGAAAATGTGAGTAACAATATAGCAGGAGCTGCTTGTGAGGAGTAATGAGGGCAGAGATGGATTGGAGATAGTTGAAAAAAGAGCAGGAAGTGAAAAACATAAGGCCAGAGTGTATCAGCAGCTCTTTCAAGAAAGGAAATAAGGAACTGGAGGGGGGTGGTGCATGCCTATAATCCCAGTACTTGGGAGGCTGAGATAGGAGGATCGCAGGTTTGAGGCCAATCTCAGTAACTTACAGGAGGGAATGAAAGAAGATATGGATTAGAATAGGATTTTTGTTTTATGTTATATTATTTCATACTAAAAGACATGTTTATAAAGCAATGGAAAGGACCACCTGGAAGGAAAGGATGTTGGAGAGAAGAAGGGAGAAGGGAAGGGCAGACTCCATGTTGTCTACAGAGGAGGCCATCTCAAGTTGGAAAAATAACATTGCCCTTTATCGTAACAGGAAGGAGTAAGAAAATGATTTGTTTTTGTTTTGTTTTATTTTTCAGAAAGGCAAGAGGGGGATATCTGTTTTCTGAGTTAGAGAAGGAGCATGAAGCGAAGGAAGAAAGCGAATGCTATCAAGAGAAGTGTAGTAGATCGCAGCAGGGCTTGGTTGCTGAGTAGATGGAATCGTGGTGGGTGAGGTGCCGGGAGAGTCTGTGGGTGATAGAAGCACAGGAGTAGCTGGACTTCTGAGTTGCAAACATGGGTGGGCTGTCATGCTATTTCTTGCTAAGGTTGGGAAAGACATGTGGATCAGAGACCTGTCCCAACTGAAGGTCAAATCTGTGCTGACCTTTCCCCAGAAATACAAATCCAAAACAGATGTGGTGGCAAATGCCTCTAATCCCAGTACTTAGGAAGCTGAGATAGGAGGATGGCAGATTCAAGAATGCCTCAATAAGTAGCAAGGCTCTCATCAATCCAGTGAGATCCTATTTCAGAATAAGAAGAAAATAGGCATAGGAGACATAGAATGTTCCTGGCTTCAATATTCAGTCATACACACACACACACACACACACACACACACACACACACACACAAGAAAATACAAATCTGAATAACCTCACTGGGATGCTTTGGAGAGAACCAGGAGTCGAGTCGTGTTGGGTCCTCCCATTTGCACATCTGTGGTCATACTGATCCATGCGTACCTTCCTTGACTTCAGCGGTCTCAGTGTCTTCCTTGGACCATCCAAATGCTTTGTTCCTGCATAGTATTCTGATGAGTTCTACTAAGAAACTATATTTGAAAATGCTTTCAAAAATCCGAGTTTCTAAGAGGTTCTTTTAGAAGTCTACGGTGTTTTTAGCTTCAAACCTGGTTATAGTGAGATAGTGGTGAAAAACAGCAATTGTTTTTATAGCACAGCTTTTAAATGTACATAATCTTAGCATTCATTTCATCACTGGATAAACAATTTGTTGAGTACCTACTCTATGCCAGGTACTTAGAACACATAAGTGAAGACCCAAAGAATCTGTGTCTGCGGGGGGTCTAAATTATACTGAGAGCAACAATTAATTAAACACAACACATAAATAGTGTATATTTGAAGGTGCTAAGTCCTATAAAAAATAATTTAAAAAGAACAAGGGACAAGATGTGAGGATTAGGATTTTATTGCAATTAAATATAATATTCAGCATGAACTGCACTAAAAGGGTAGCAGCTGAGTGAAAAATGATTTAACTGTTGGATATCTGAGGTAACTGAGTAACAGCTGGTGAAAAGGCCCTGTGGCCAGAGAGTATATGACATACAACTGGAGCAGCAGGTGGCTGGGTTAAGAGACTGCAAGAGGAGAGGGGTAGGTGATGAAGTCAGAGAGACTAAGACAATCTAGTCCATTAGTTTTTGCTTCTGAGTGAGATGACCAAACTTAGGCTTATAAAAGATCACTGCAGCCATTGTGTTGAAGGAGTATTCTTGAAGGAGCAGGGGGTGAAGATCCTGGGAAGACAGTGATTACGGCTAAGACAAGGGCTATAGTAATGGTGCGTTGTGGGTCTGTTCTAAAGGTGAAAGAGAATTGGCTGACATGTTGGATCAATGATAGGAGGGAAAAGCCCAGTAAAGAACAGCTTCACGATTTTTGGCCCAAATGACTGGAAAGAAGAAGCTGCCACCAAATGAGCTGGAAAGACTGTGGACAGAACAGGTTTGGGAGCCTGAAGATCAGGACAGCAGTTCTGAAAGATTCAAGGGTGAGAGGTCAGCTAGGTGTCCCAGAGAGGCGGTGGGAGGCTTACATGGGCAGCCTGTACCTGAACAGCACCACACCTCCATATGGATGACTCAGAGGACAAGATATATTTCATGATTTGTTAATTTCCAAGTTCTTGACTTTCCATCAAAGTTGTTTTTTTATTTGTTTGAACACTTTGCAATGGAAAAGAACAGCTTAGAGGATCCAAAATGCTGACTTACATAGAATGGAAATAACTTACAACATCCAAACTCTGATTCACTCAGTTCTTTCAAAATGTTTAAAGTGCTGGGCTCTCATTAGAGGAAGCTTTTGGTGTGTGTGTGTTTAATCTAATTCAGATTTTGCTCTGAAACTTCCATCACTGTTTTATATGCCAAATTTACATGCTTTTTATTCAGCAAATTTCTAAAATAATTCTTGTGTAATTTTTCAGTCAAGGGGAATCTTTTGGTGTGCCTCAATATAATCATAAACATTAAAGACTAGGCCTATACCGCGTTTCTCTTATTCTGTAAATAGACTTAGGTTATTGCTGATAAGGAGATGAATTCCACCTACTCAAGGCCACAATTATTGCCAGACAAGTTTGTGGGATGAAAATGCTTATAGGTCATTCAGGGACTCTGATCATAGAGTGATATGACATATATTTGCAATATTTTCTCTTAGTTATTTTTATCTGCTAGGCTTATAGACCTGTAAATAAAAGTGGCAGATTGCCCAAAAGAATTCAATTTCAGCTGTGCGTTTACTTCATAGAACCTCTATTCTACCCATGCAAGTACTTCAAGTAGTAACACAGGCAAATATAAAGCAACATCCTATTTTATTTTATTACTGCATTTTACAACAATTCTGCAGATACACAAGCTTTGGAGCTCATAAACACCAAGGTCTTGAAGATTTTGCCTTCCTATAAAGTGCTTTTTGAAAAGCGGCACTGCCTTCCCGCTTCTCAATACACAGCTACCCTTGAGGGAGCAAAAGATTTATCTCTTCTCAATTTACAAGTAAATCCATTGTTAACCCATCTCACCTCTTCACCAATAAAGGGCTCGTTTTTGATTGATGGTCAATGAGTCCATCTGATTCAGTTGCTACTAAGGTTAAACAAAGAAAGTATAAGAAGACCTGAGATCCATTTAATGCAGATGAAATGAAGTAATATGTAACATACCACACAGTACTAATCCTAAAGAAGTCATTGACTGTTGCATACTGTGTGTCCATGATGAAAACCAGTATGTAAATCACCCATAATTCTTTCCATAGAGAATTGTTTACGGTGCTTGGGGATTATGACTGTGCCACAACATTCTCAGATGATCCTGGTAAATTCCTATTTGTACGTAATGACCATTGCTGCCTTCATTTCTTTCCGTGTCACTGGACTGACATGAAATTATTTTTTTCACATGAATTTATTTTCTCCCTGCAAAAGGACAATAAAACCAAACCAAAACAAAGAGCACATTTCTGTGGTCTCACATTTGCATTTCCCCGAAATTCATATGTTGAAACCTAACCCCAATATAATAGTACTTATTAGGAGGTGGGATATTTGGAAAGTGGTTAGGTCATAAGGATGGACCCCCCACGAATGGGATTGATGCCTTTATAAAAGGACCCCAGGGAGCTTTTCCTGTTCCTCCTGTGAAGACACAGATAGAAGGTGCTATCTAGAAAGCAGCTGGGTTTCCCTCATCAGACATCAGTTCTTCAGACAACTTGGTCTTGGGCTTTCCAGCTTCCAGAACTATGAGAAATGAATTTATGTTGTTTCTAAGCCACCCAGGTTTAGTGGAGTCTGTTATAGTCACTGGAAAGGACTCAGACACATAGTATATGTTTATAAAGGAGGATGATAGACTAGTTGGTTGAAATAGGGGCTGGCTCTCATAGCTATTAGGAAAGTTGCTGGAGAATGGAATTGTGGTGCATGGAGTTAGCAAATGGCATCAAATCCTCACTGCAAAGCATAGTTGTGTTTCCTTAAAATAGCTTTTGAGGGATGTAAACCTTCTAAAAGATCCTTCAGTACATCTCTTTCTTAGTGGATAAACAGCCACAAAACCAAGAGGAAAGCTCTTCTGTTTATATGACCCCCATGTATCATGGTCAAAGGATCTTATGATTTGGGGCCTGCTGGTAATCAAAGTGAGCATCAATTTCTTTTCAGTGTTGTTTGGTTAAAAGCACATCTAAGAAATACTGCTTGCTGAATCCTCTTCTGAGAGTTTTGTAGAGCCTATTAATATGTAAAATTACAGGCACATCCCTATAATCCCAGCTACTCCACAGGCTGAGGAAGGAAGATTGCAGGTTCTAGGCCAGTCTGGGCAGTTTAGGGAGACCTTGTCTCAAAATAAAAAATAAAAAGGGCTGAGCGTGAAGGTAGTTCCATTGTAGAACGTCCCTGGGTTCAATTCCCAGTGCTGCCAAATAAATAAATAAAAACAAATAAGAAGAATGCTCTGAGAGGTTTTGCGATAGAGAATTATGTTCAGGACTAACATGGACTTTTGTTACTATTTTATTCAGCATTAAATTCATTCACACATTACCATGTAGTTAAATGTTAGTCTAACTCAAAACATGGAAAGCAATACCCACAAAAGTTAATGATATGACTATGACATTTAAGATTGTGTCCAATTCTAACCCAGAATTGGTTCTGGGTTACCAGTTCATTACATCTTAGGAGTTGATGCTGGAGCCTTCATGAAACATTTGAGTTGCGTACCAGACCAGGAGAAAATAAAGTATTTTTGCTCAATATTTTAAGACATCTCATTTGTTTTAATATGTTACTTCGTTTTACTGTTAAATAAAATAATTTTAAATATAATACCTTAATTAGATATGTTCATTTGGCAGTAAGGTATTATGCTTACTGAATTATCCAGAAACTTGAATCTTTCTCCTTTCTCCTTAGAAAAAATTACATTATATTTTTACATTATATTTTCTTGTATCAATTAGTTAGGGCTACCAAAACAAAACACTACATACTGGGTGACTAAATGAATAGAAATATATCTTCTTACAGGTCGTTAGACTGGAAGCCCAAGGTCCAGAAGCTCCCTGGACTGGTTTCTGGTGAGCCATCTCCTCCTGGCTTGTGGGCGGCCCCCTTCTCACCCACTAGTCTCTTCCTCTGTATGAGTGGGAAGCAGAATCTCTAGTATTTGGTATTTCTAACTTCTTATAAGGACACTAATCTTACCGGATTAGGGCCCCACCCTTCTGATCTCATTTCATCTGAGTTTTTCCACATATAGTCACATGCTGAAAGTACTGGGGATAGAATTCCATTAAGTTCTTTATAAATTTGAGGTGAAACATTTCATTTTCACCAAAACATATCAGTTCGCAGTTGCTATTTTCTGCCACCATTTGTTGCTTCAGAAAACATTCTTATTTCCTCTCTCTTCTCTCCTTTTGCCCCAGGTTATCTCTTTCTTTCTTGTCCCTGATCTTTCTACACGTATTTATTTAACTGGAAAATCCTGGGATAAGCCCCTAAAGCACTCTCAAAGATTTTCACTACCTTCAATTTTCATCAACCTTATTTTCCTTCACAGGGCAGCCTTGCTTCAGGACCTCAGTTTGGGAATCCTGCTTCTAATAAATGAATCTGGCATCCCTTAGACATTTCTAGGGAGAACCTGCAACAATAGTTTCATTTTCCTTCCTTAGTAATTAGGTCATCGAATATAAATTAATATATGGGATCTGGGCAATCTCTTACTTAGGAGATGGAAGTTTGTATTTGTGCTAGCCATACTAGTAGGATCAAGACGTCCAGTCTTTCTTTAAAACAGTCTTATGCCACTAGCAAAGAAATAGTTGTGGGTATATCTTCAGCAAAGAACCTTCCCTTCCAGCATGCTGGTCTACACACATGGCATATGTCCAGTAAATATTGGTTCTGCTTCAGATTCATTGAGACAAGAGAAGGAAGATACTCAATATACAGACTAATTAAAAACAAACAAGTTGCATTTGATTACTGTCATGACAACCTTTACATTGTGCATTATTGCGATATAGTTCAATGGTGACTAGTATCTGTACATTGCTTTCGGGTGTGCCTTTTTTATTATTCTTCATAATAATTTTGCAAAGTGTGACATAAACATAGGTAGTTATAATACTGGGTTAAGATTCTGCAGCTGTTATGTGGTTGACCTAATCTTAAATCAAATTGTTTTTAAACCTAAAGTTTCATTCATTCATTCATTCGTTCATTCATTCATTCAATATTAACTGCATGCCGACTCTGGTAATATACAAGGGTAAGCAAAAATATGCCCAGTCTCTGTCTTTGGGAGGAAGCAGGTGGAAGGAACACTCAGGTATTAATATGGCAATGAGAAATAGACTATCAAATTGCAATCCTGAGTGCCACTTGGAAAGAAAGAAGGAACAAGGGAGGGTTTTAATAGGGGATCTGTCTTTCTTGAGAGAAGTTAGAGACATTACAATCCCATATGTTTTTCAATAAACTAGGCCATCCCCTATACAGAAAAATGACTAGCCATTCAATTAATCTGTTTGTACCACAGGATAATCCATAAACCCAACCAATGTGCCAGTATCATCTTTCATTTCAATTACCATAAGCTGGGATTAAAAACAACAACAA
>PVLC010037393.1:0-15307 GCA_004027655.1 Graphiurus murinus
CTGGAAAACATTATGTTAAGTGAGATTAGTCAGTCACAAAGAGTTAAGAAGCATATGTTCTCCCTAATATGTGGATGCTAGGGAGAAGATGGGGCATAGGAGGGTCTCCAGATGAAAAGGAGAGATCCTCGATAAGCAAAGAAGTTGATTTAATTGTAGTGGAAGCATGGGGCAGAGGGACACCCTAAAGCACATGATGTACTTACACAATCATATCAAGGTCTCTCACTGAAGTGAACCTGAGGGGGAGGGAGGGGGAGGGAATGGGGTGGGAATTGGGGAAGGGGTCAAATGAGAATTGTGTGCAAATATGTTGTTAACAACTTGTACTTAACAAAGATGTATGCTATATTGCACGAATTACTACAATAAAAAAATTTAAAAAAAAAAAGTTATACCAAAGCTGGGCGAGGTGGTGCATGCTTGTAATCCCAGTACTTGGGAGGCTAAGACAGGAGGATCCAGGTTCACGGCCAACCTCAGCTACTTAGTGAGGCTCTCCAAAACTTAGTGAGACCCTATTTCAAAATAAAGAATAAAAAAATCAGGCTGAGGGTGTAGCTTGGAGAAAAAAAAACTATAAACAGTAGATTAGACCACATGGAAAATAGTATATCAATCTTCAAAGATGACAATTCCAAAAATGAGTCCATTGTACATAATTTAGAAAGAAAATTTGACAGTATGAATTGGACATCGACGAGATCTGGGCCAATTTTAAAAGAGCTAACCTAAGAATAATAGGCATAAAAGAGAGATTAGAAGTTGAAACTAATGGAATAAACCATCTTTTCAAAGAAGTAATATCAGAGAATTTTCCAAACACAGAAAGAGAGGTTGACACACAGGTACAGGAAACATATACAACCCCCTTTAGACAAGACCAAAAAGAGGCTCACCAAGCCACAAATTAATCAAATTGTCTAATGTAAAGCCAAGGAAAGAATCCTAAAGGCAACAAAAGTAAAAGGCAAAGTGAAATTTAGAGGTAAACCAATTAGAATCACTCCAGACCTCCAAAACCAAGTCATGATAGCCAGGAGGAACTGGGGCAACATATTCCAAACTTTGCAAGAAAATAACTTGCCGCTAAGGTTCTCTCAAAATTGACAGGGAAATAAAAACCTTCCATGACAAACATAAACTGAAAGCATTTATGTTTTCCAAACCAGCATTAGAGAAAATACTCAAAGAGATTAACTACAAAGAAGAACTAAAAAGTAAACATCAGAATCAGAGAAACAATAATGTCCAGGAAGCAAAAACAACTAAGCAAAGAAGAACAAACTACCACAAACAGAAGTTGAAACTCATAATGTAAGGAATTAAAAATCATCTCTCAATAATCACACTGAAGATAAATATTTCAATTCCCCAATAAAAAGACACAATGTGGAAAAACGGATTAAAAGTCATAATCCATCTATCTGCTGCCTGCAAGAACACATCATACAAGCAAAGATTCCCACAAACTAAAGGTGAAGGGCTGCGGTAAGGTAATCTATGCCAATGGAAGACGAAGACAAGCACAGTAACAACTATGGTATCGGATAAATTAGACTTTAAGCCTAAGCTTATCAGAAGAATCAAAAAGGTCATTTTTCACTAGTAAAAGGAACAATCTAGCAAGAGGAAATAACAATTGTCAACATATATGCCCAAACATAGGTGCAGCCACTTTCATAAAACAAACTCTTCATGATATAAAGTCACACATAGATTCCAATACAGTAATACTGGGACACTTCAATACTCCTCTCACATCACTAGACCGAAAAACAAAAGGTCAGTAAAGATGCCTCAGTCCTAAAGAATACCATAAACCAAATGGACCTGTTAGACACATACAGAATATTTCACCCAACTACAGCTGAATTCACATTTTTCTCAGCTGCCCATGGAACCTTCTCCAAAATAGACCACATCCTGGGCCACAAAGCAAGCACTGACAAATTCAAAAATTGTAACATAATTCCCTGCATCTTTTCAAACCACAATGGAGTGAAACTAGAACTCAACTCTAAGAAGACCCAGAGTAACCATGTAAACACATGGGGACTGAACACCACACTGCTGAATGAGAAATGGGTCACAGAAGAAATAAGGGGAGAAATTAAAAAATCCCTAGAAACTAATGAAAACAGAGACATAACATATCAAAACCTCTGGAACACCTTGAAGGCAGTATTGAGGAAAACTTATAGCACTGAGTGTCCACATAAGAAGAATGGAAAACCACCAAATAAATAACCTAATGACACAGCTCAAAGCCCTTGAAAAACAAGAACAGTCTAACCCCAAAGCCAGTAGAAGACAGGAAATTATGAAAATCAGAGCAGAAATTAATGAAGTAGAGAATAAAAAAAATACAGAAAATCAACAAAACCAAAAGCTGATTTCCTGAAATAATGAACAAGATAGATAAACCATTAGCCAACCTAACCAACAAAAAAAGAGAATCAACCCAAATTACCAAAATAAGAGATGAAAAAGGGGATATTACCACCAACAGTATGGAAATACAGAGGATTGGTCAGAAACTACTTTGAAAAACTATACTCCACCAAAATGGAAAATCTAGAAGAAATTAAGAAATTTCTAGACAAATATAACCTACCCAAATTGAGTCAAGAAGATATAGAAAACTTAAACCAACCAATACCAATCAAAGAGATAGAAGCAGCAATAAAGAGTTTACCATCAGATCTGGGAGTGGTGGCCCACACACTTTAAATCCCAGCATTTGGGAGGCTGAAACCAGAGGATCCGGGTTCGCAACCAGACTCAGCTATCTAGTGAGGCACTCCACAACTTAGTGAGACCCTGTTTCAAAATAAAGAATAAAAAATAGGGTTGTGGGTATAGCTCGGTGGTAGAATGCCCCTGAGTTCAATCCTCTGTACTGAAAAAAAAAAAAAAAGAGTATACTATCAAACAAAAGCCCAGGGCCAGATGGTTTTCCAAGCAAATTTTATAAAACATTTATAGCAGAGCTAATCCCAATACTCCTCAAAAATTCAGTGAAATAGAATGAAACGGGACCCTCTCAAACACATTCTATGAAGCCAATATCACATTAATACCAAAGCCAAATAAAGACAGCTCAAGAAAAGAAAACTATAGGCTTATATCACTGATGGTGAACTTAGAACCCAAACTGCTAAACAACATACTAGGAATGCGCATTCAAAAACATATCAAGAGAGCCGGGCGTGGTGGCGCACACTTGTAATCCCAGCATTCGGGAGGCTGAGACCTGAGGATCAGGGTTCGCGGCCAGCCTCAGCTACCTAGTGAGGCACTCCGCAACTTAGTGAGACTCGGTTTCAAAATAAAGAATAAAAAATAGGGCTGGGGGTATAGCTCGGAGGTAGAATGCCCCTGAGTTCAATCCCCAGTACTGCAAAAAAAAAAAAAAAAAAAAAAAGCACATCAAGAAAATTATACACCATGACCAAGTCGGGTTTATCCCAGGGATGTAAGGCTGGTTCAACATATGAAAAACAATCCATGTAATTCACCACATAAACAGAAACAAAAACAAAAATCACATGATCATTTCAATTGATGCTGAAAAAGCATTCGACAAGATCCAACACCTACTCATGCTAAAAGCACTTCGGAGAATTAGAAAAGAAAGAACATACCTGAACATCATAAAGGTAATATACAACAGGCCCACAGCCAACATCATATTAAATGGGGAAAACTACAAGAGTTTCCACTAAAAACAGGAACAAGACAAGGATGTCCATTATCACCACTTCTGTTCAATATAGTACTTGAGACTCTAGCCAGAGCAATAAGGCAAGAGAAGGAAAACAAAGGAGTAAAAATAGGGAAAGAAGAAATAAAACTATCCCTTTTTGCAGATGACGTGATACTTAGAAGACTCAACACAGTCAATCAAAAAACTTATAGAACTGATCAACAAATTCAGCAAAGTGTCTTGACACAAAATCAATCTTAAAAAATCAGAAGCTTTCCTGTATGTCAACCATAAATCCACTGAAAAAGAAATCCAGAAAACAATTCCATCCAGAAGAGCACCCCCAAGAAATAAAATACTTAGGGATAAACCTAAGGAAGCAGGTAAAAGACCTCTATAAGGAAAACTATAAAATGTTGAAAAAAGAAATCGTTGAAAACCTTAGAAGATGGAAAAATCTACCATGCTCTTGGATAGGCAGAATAAATATCATCAAAATGGCCATCCTCCCAAAAGTAATGTACAAATTCAATGGAATACCCATGAAATTACCAAGGCACTCCTCACAGACATAGAAAAATCAGTCCTTAAATTCATTTGGAACAATAAAAAACCAAGAGTAGCCAAAGTAGTTCTTAGTAACAAGAACCATGCAGGAGGCATCACAATACCTGACTTCAAACTTTACTACAAAGCCACAGTAATAAAAACAGCATGGTATTGGCACAAATTCAGACACATAGAACAATGGAGCAGAAAAGAAGTTTCAGAAACAGACCCACGTGCTTACAGTCAATTGATTTTTGACAAAGGAGCTAAAAATACACACTGGAAAAAAGATAGCCTCTTTAACAAATGGTGTTGGCAAAATTGGTTTACCATATGTAGGAAAATGGAAATAAACCCCACTTTCTCACCCTGCACAAGAGTCAACTCAAGGTGGATCAAAGACATGAAAGTCAGGCCAGAGACCTTGCAGCTACTTGAAGAGGGCATAGGACCAACACTTCAACACATAGGCACAGCTAAAATCTTTCTCAACAAGACCCCAAAAGCACAAGCAACTCAAAGGAAGATCAATATATGAGATTGCATTAAACTGAAGATCTTCTGTACAGCAAAGGAAACTGTCAAAAACCTCAACAGAGAGCCCACAGAGTGGGAGAAAATTTTTGCCACCTATTCTTCTGATAGAGGACTAATATCTAGAATATACAAAGAACTCAAGAAACTCACAGCTAAGAAAACAAATAGACACTTCACGAAAGAAGAAATACAAATGGCCAATATATGTATGAGGAAATGTTCAACATCATTAGCAATCAGATAGATGCAAATCAAAATTACCTTGAAGCCGGGCGTGGTTGCGCACGCTTGTAATCCCAGCATTCGGGAGGCTGAGACCGGAGAATCCAGGTTTGTGGCCAGCCTCAGCTACCTAGTGAGGCACTCCGCAACTTAGTGAGACCCGGTTTCAAAATAAAGAATAAAAAATAGGGCTGGGGGTGTAGCTCAGAGGTAGAATGCCCCTGAGTTCAATCCCAGTACTGCAAAAAAAAAAAAATTACCTTGAGATTTCACCTAACCCCAATCAGAATGGCTATTATCAAAAAAACGCAGCTACAAATGCTGGAGAGGGTGTGAAGAAGAATCCCTGTTGGTGGGATTGCAAATTAGTGCAACCACTTTGGAAAACAGTATCAAGAATCCTCAGATGAATGGGAATGAACCTACCATGTGATCCAGCAATACCGCTTCTGGGTATCCACCCAAAGAATGGAAACCAAACTATCAGACTGATGCATGTGCATCTATGTTTATAGCTGCACAATTCACAATTGCCAAACTATGGAACTAGCCAAGATGTCCATCAACAGATGAATGGATTACAAAATGCGATATGTAAATAATGGAATTTTACTCAGCCATAAAGAAGAACAAAATCATGTCATTTGCAGGGAAATGGATGGAACTGGAAAACATTATGTTAAGTGAGTTTAGTCAGTCACAAAAAGTAAAAAGTCATATGTTCTCCCTAATATGCGGATGCTAGGGAGAAAATGGCGCATAAGAGGGACTCCAGATGAAGGAGAAACCTTAGATGAGCAAAGAAGTTTGGCTTAACTGAAGGTGATGTGGTAGGAGAAGAACGCCTTAATGCCCATAATGTACTTTCACAAACATATCAAAAAGTCAATCACTAAACTGAATTTGAGAAGGAGGGAGGGTGAGGGAGTGGGGTGGGAATTGGGGAAGGGTTAAATGAGAAATGTGTGCATGTATGCTTTTCAGTTTGTACCTAACAAAGATGTATGATTACAATGCACCAATTAAAAAACTAAATTAAAAAAAATGGGGAAAAAATAAAATAATATAAATACATATATACATACATACATACACCACATTTGAAATTATATACAAACCTGAATACTCCATGACCTCCTCAGGAGATTTGCCCTCTACCTCTCGAGCTATATTGTCAATGTCATCTCTTCCATACTTCTCATTAGCTTTAATAAACTGGTTAAAATCTCGTTTAGTCCAATTTGTAAAACCCTATGAAAAAAGTTATGAATCAATGTTTAGGGTTAAATTAATATATCCATCTATTTTCCTATTTATTTCAATACAATGATACATTAAAAGCAACTTAAAAAGACTTAAAATGTTCCTCTTTATAAAACTGCTTATTTTTAATGTTAGAAGCAAAAGCTGAGACAGAGTTATAGAAATAACTGTGCCTACTACCTTCAAATACAAATGCTTTAAAATAAAAATTCTAACCTTAATGTTAAATTCCTAATATTCGCCGGGCATGGTGGCGCACGCTTGTAATCCCAGCATTTGGGAGGCTGAGACCGGAGGATCCGGGTTCACGGCCAGCCTCAGCTACCTAGTGAGGCCCTCCGCAACTTAGACTCGGTTTCAAAATTAAGAATAAAAAATAGGGCTGGGGGTATAGCTCGGAGGTAGAATGCCCCTGAGTTCAATCCCCAGTACCGAAAAAAAAAAAATTCCTAATATTCCACTACTTCAATAATTTTTTCTCACATATCTGATTCCATGTAAATTAAAAAAGAATATGACTACATTAAATGAACAGAACACTGAGGCATAAATAGGAGAATACCAAAAAAGCCCTTTAGTTCTTCATGTCATTCCAAAACTATAGTGAATATACACTTTCTGTTTGAAATTGTATTAACACATAGAAGTTCTATAAAGAGAACTTATTGGGCCCACTGAATTTCTTTACTAAAATATAAAACAGCCTGTGTTTTAAATCTTTTGGAGTTAGCAGCTTATCTGTGAAGTTGTAGAACAAAGAATTAGTTTCAATTGCTCATGTACCTCTCCATCCACGTTAGTGTGATCTCAGACTTTGCAATTTTCTTTTTTTTTTTTTTTTTGGTACTGCAGTACTGGGGATTGAATTGAACTCAGGGGCATTCTACCTTCAAGCTACACCCCCAGCCCTATTTTTTAATTCTTTTATTTTGAAACAGGGTCTCACTGAGTTCAGGAATGCCTCACTAGGTAGCTGAGACTGGCCGTGAACCCGGATCCTCCAGTCTCAGCCTCCCAAATGCTGGGATTATAAGCGTGTGCCACCACATTGCAATTTTCTATCCTAGCTCTTTGTTAGTAAAGATTTCAAATGATCCAACATTTTGTTCCTTTGTACTGGCATATTTTTTTTTTTTTTTGCAGTACTGGGGATTGAACTCAGGGGCATTCTACCTCCGAGCTATACCCCCAGCCCTATTTTTTTTTATTCTTTATTTTGAAACAGGGTCTCACTAAGTTGCAGAGTGCCTCACTAGATAGCTGAGGCTGGCCGCGAACCCGGATCCTCCGGTCTCAGCCTCCCGAATGCTGGGATTACAAGCGTGCGCCACCACGCCCGGCTTTGTACTGGCATAATTTTTTAAAGATTAATTTCTTACCAGTAGAGAAAAATGATTTAAAATAAATTCAATTATGAGGGTAAAAACTGAATATACTTCTAATTACAAACTAAAGCATTCTCCTAGTTGAGACTACATATTCACATTTTACTGTACACTTCCAATATAGGATAAGCCCTGTAGTATTCCAAGGCCATAATTTCATTTTGTGTTCAGGAAATAAATTTTGAAATTAGATGCCAGTTTTTCAGAGGTGAATTAATGGACAGTCTAGTCAAATTCAAAGTTTTTTGATGTATAAAACTTTATACATGGAACTATCTCATCAAGAGGCAAAGTGCAACCAAAACCTGTTTAGATGGATATTATGTAATTTCTGCACAGGTCTCTGCTTAGTAAATACATCACTATATACCAGTCAGGGGCATAAAGATTTAAAAAATTTTTTGAAAATAAAATATGAATATTTAAATGTTTTATTTTATCCTTTGATAATAAAACTCAGCAATTGCGACTACATTATGAAACTCAACTTCGTGACTTCAAACATTCGTCTAAAAAATTATGAATGTATTTTATAAAAATTCATTCAATGAAATTATGTTATAATAAGGAAAAGATCTATATAAAGTAACTTATAATTACTTTTAATTGACCCATATTTTAACATATTCATGGGATACAATGTGGTTTTTTGTTTTTTTTTGTTTGTGTGTGTGTGTGTGTGTGTGTGTGTGGTACTAGGGATTGAACTCAGGAGCACTCTACCTCTGAGATATATCCCCAGTCCTTTTTATTTTTTTATTTTGAAGCAGGGTTTTTCGCTGTTACTGTGCTAGCCTCAAACCTGTGATCCTCCTGCCTCAGTCTCCCAAGTACTGAGATGACAGGCATGTGCCACCACGCCCAGATTAAAACATGATATTTTGACCCATGTTTATACAATATGCAATAATCAAATCTGGGTAATTAACATATTGATCACCCCAAATATTTATCCTTTCTTTGTGCTGCAAAACTTCAAAAACTAACTTTTAATAATTTTATGGAAAATTCCTACTACAGTGCTTTGCACATTAAAAAAAATGAAGAATAAATAAATTTTTCTGGCAGCTTCGTAAGCTAAGGTGATGCCATACAGTGTACATTTTTGCTTATTATTTTACATGGATATTTTATACAGAAGCCTTTTTATCTTCTAGTTTATTTTGGAAATGTAATACTCACAAAACTTACTAAGGCAACAATGACTTGAAAACATTAATATTTTTTCAAATGGAATCTTTATTTAATAACTATTAGCTTTTAATTACATAATGATCACTTAAAAGGTTTCATATATCTCTCATCATTGTATTGAAGTTCTTCCTAAGAAAAGATAAAAGGGATTTTTAACTATGAAATTATTCCATAAATGAAAGATTAGTAGAATATAGCTTCAGGGAACAATTCATATCAATCAACGAAAGAAATTTAAATTTTCAAGAACACACAATTTTATCTATCAGCCTTCAAATATGGATTCACTGACCTAATATAATTGGTAAAAAAAAGCACGTCATATTTCTTTTTTTGTGTGTGTGTGGTACTGAGAATTGAACCCGGGGCATTGTACCTCTGAGCTCCACCCACAGCCCTATTTTTTTTATTTTGAAACAGGGACCCACTAAGCTGTGGAGGGCCTCACTAAATTGATAAAACTGGCCATGAACCTGGGATCCTTTTTTCTCAGCCTCCTAAGTTCTGGAATTACAGATGTGCACCATCATGCCCAGCTACAATATCACATTACTAATAATTAACATATATTTGGCATATATATATTCCCCAGTATTTCCAAAAGAGCATATTCTGTAAAAGGGATTTTTAAAATAGAGATAAACAGTCTAAACATGTTTTTAGAGTTCTGTTGGTATGTCAAAATAGTATAGTAGACCCATACAATAAAAAGTATGAGTTACTTATACTTTCCTTTTTTATTGGTTCACTAGAAGTATTTCAGTCACTTAAAATATTTTACTTGTGTGAGAAGTTTGTCCTTTTCTTCAGTCTCTTCTGGTGTAAGAGGTTCGGCTCCATCAATCTTTTTTTGCTCTTCTCTTTGAGCCAGAGCTGGATTTGGGATCTCAGGATTCTTTGGGACCTATGAGTCAAGAGACAAGTAATGAATGAACTAAGAAAATAAGTCTGTAATATATATAATCAAACTTCATAAAGTTATTTTGACAGTAAATAATATAATACCATAACCAAAGTAACACATAGTCTTCTCCACATCTCTGCTACAATGACAGTACCCAAACAAAAACCATTCTTGTATTGTGTGGTGTTTATAGTTAAAACCCATTGGTAAGTGAATGCAATATTATATTCTAGATTTCATTATACTGTAGAACAAATCATATACTTATAATATTGTAGACATGGAATAAACAAAAAAAAACTGGCAGTAAAAAAAAAAAAAAAGAGTCCACATCCCTCGAGTACTATACAGCACAGTAGAGAAGTAGCCATGCACCTACAGATGGTATTCAATGCTCTGATCAGTTCAACATGGGAAAAGAATGGAGTGCTTTTATTGCCTGCCAGGGTTTGGAAGGGGAGAGCATTTCTATATAAAATGGAAAATCTAGAAGTGGCAGGATAATGAAGAAAAAAGGAAATAGAAAATTTAAGAGGAAAAGGAGCAGGCATGGTGGCGCACGCTTATAATCCCAGTACTTGGGAGGCTGAGACAGGAGGATCTGGGTTCATGGCCAGCCTCAGCTACTTAGTGAGGCCCTCTCTGCAACTTAGTGAGACCCTGTTTCAAAATAAAGAATAAAAAATAGGACTGGGGGTGTAGTTCGGAGGTAGAATGCCCCCGGGTTCAATCCCAAGTCCCCCCCCAAAAAAAAAAAGAATTTAAGAGGAAAAGAAATAGTGGAGTCATTAACCGCTGTGATGAGAGCAGCAGTCAAGGGAAAAGACTGTAGCTGTAGGGACTAACAGAAAGTATAAATGGTATCTGGGGTGTAGAGCTGCAAATACCCTGACACTGAGAAGATGGCTTGAATTCAAGCCACTAAGGACAGAAGCTCAGCTCGCCAAGGAAGCAAGTAGTATCTCAAACTGTAATCTGAAGGGCCTCAGTGTGTTCTGTTGAGCACATACAATCAGTGTGGCTCAACAGTATGGAGCAGCCAATGTCGTATGCAGGGACAAACCATCACTATGTCCATCTGTCACTAAAATGCTACACAATGATGTAAGAGGGCAAGTATAGTACATGGAACAACATGGCTGAAACTCTAAAACATTATGCTAAGTATTAGGTAGTTATATAAGAGGAGAGCAGGGCAGGGAAGGAAAGAGATGGGAGATCAAGTCACTCTCATGAGAAGATAATATGGAGTTTTCCTGCCCAGGTGCAATTGCCATTTTAGACAACCTCCTTCCCAGGGTTTCACTTAGGCACCTGTAGCAAAGTTTCCAACATGGCAAAAACAGCGCAGGCACACTAAGTCAAGATGGAAAAAGAGAACGTTCCCTCCCCAAATGCATATGCATGAGGGGGAGAGTTTCCTGAGTAAAAAAAGCTCACCAGGTAGAGAACTTGCTGCTGTTTTCCACTTCAGGAAATGGACCATTCCAGACCCTTTCTCTGAAATGTAACCCATTCATCACAGCCTTCTCTTAAACTGTATCCACACTTCCCTAAGTAAACCTCTTATATGCCCCTATTTGTCTTTCTGTATGAAATGTTTCTTTTGGGAAGCAAGGACTGAGGAAGATATATCACTGACCTATAATATTTGTTTCTAGGAAAGATCATCACACTTTAACAGTATGATTCCATTTATGTGAAATTCTAGAAAAAAAATCAACCTAATCTATGAAATAAGTTAATATCAGAATAGTGGTTGCCTCTGGGAAATGCATATAGAAACTGAGGGAAAAGGCACCCAGTTTCTGCAGTGACAGTAACATTCTTTGTTTTTATAGGGGTTTGGGTTATGTAGGTATATGAATTTTTCCATATATATTGAATGAAGCCAGGAGTGGTGGCATACATCTGTAATCCCAGTACTTCGGAGGCTGAGACAGGAGGTTCAAAGCTAGCCTCAGAAACTTAGTATTTTGTTTTCAAAATAAAATAAAAAGGGCTGGGGTGTAGCTCAGAGGTAGAG
The DNA here is from genome assembly GCA_004027655.1 of Graphiurus murinus. NCBI lineage: Eukaryota > Metazoa > Chordata > Mammalia > Rodentia > Gliridae > Graphiurus > Graphiurus murinus. The sequence goes on from PVLC010037393.1 coordinate 11,790, forward strand.
CACCCCTGAGTTTCCTCCCCAGTACCAAAAAAAAATTCTGAATGATACACTTAAGTTTTATACATTTTTGTATATATAAATTTTACCTTAAAAAGAAATCATAAATAAATATTGGACTCCAGCTAATGATATACATGTTGATGTGTTTGCAGATAGAAATTATTTATGACTGCAACTTTGAAATTCATTAAAAACCAGAGAGATATTGATATAATACAGGGCTGGAGAAATGATAAAACAGATGAAAAATCAAATACAGTAAGATGTAAGTTATAGAATATATACGGTGTGTGTGTGTATGCTCATTGTACAGTTATTAAATGCTGAATTAAATGTGACAGTACACAAATAAAAGCAGTAACCTGAAATTGACTCACCACATTTTCATTCTAAAACTGCAAATAGGTGGCCCACAATGACACATTACCAAAACTCACAAAACTTCCTCCACCTATCAAATGTTTATACTTGTCCCCAAATAATTCCTTACTGGGAATAAATGTTCGAATGTTCTACAGTTTTCTTCAGCTTCAAGTATGGCAAAACTCTTTCACTGCAGACCTTAGATTCAATGAAACTTCAGATACTCTGGATTTTTAAGCTACAATTGAAATTCAAATTAAGTTATCCTCTTCAAATGTAAAGATTTTAGTGAACAAGTGATTAATTGCATTAAATAACAACTCCTACAATTTTCTAGAACAAGGAAACTTCTAAGTATGCATAATTTGCAACAAGGTCAAAACTTAGCTAGCAGGAAGAATTGACACATAATGCATTGCTAGCCACCAAGTGATTAGGGCAAAACAAATGTTTTTATCAGTCTCAAAGAAAGCAGAATCCTTAAATACCTGATCTTATTATCAGAAATCCTGTTGTGACCTTGTCGTACTGAATATGGGAAGAGAAACAAAAGAGAAAATAAAAAAAGCACATAAGCAGGCTCTCTACCAACTGCTTCAAAACCAGTGAACCCCTTACTAGCCCCTCCCCACACCAAATCGTTACAGAATAAGATTTTTGTGACTCGATATAGATGAAACATTACCATTAGCCACAGTGTCCCTACCTATGGACAACACCTAACTCCATTTACCCAACAGTCATTTAAGCAGAAATAGAAGGAGCCCCTTTTTAAGAACCTGACTGCATATTTAGAGCACCAGGTAACTCCACTATAGCAGTTTTATTCATTTGAGAATAAACTATTACTCCATTCTCAAGGATGGAGCTAGACATCCCTTGAAAAGATATGTCTAACAGTTATGCATCATGTGCAAGTGATTATCATGCCATGCTGATCTATCTGTACTCTAAATTCAAACAAGAAACCCACCCAAGTAAAGAACCCACCTTAGCTCAGATCCATAATTCCTGGTAAACAACAGAAGAGACAAGGTTTAGAAAAGATCAACATCCAGAATATGCTCTTACTTGTCCTGTAAATCCTCAGCTAAGTATGTACAGGAAGATTCAAAGCACGCCTTAAAACAATATGGAGGCAATCGAGGATGAAGCTGAAGAGAGCTCAAAGACTAGGAACAGTGCAGTAAGATTATCAGTTCTCCTGCTACTACCACCACTGTCACCACTACAGTCCAAGTTGCCACCATCCTCTCTCCTTTGATACTTCAATAGCCTCTTGGCTGGTTTCCCTGGATAAACTCACCATTCTCTGCATCACAGCCAGAATGGTCTTTTAAAAATGTAATCTGATTATACTTTGTCACTTATAAACCATATGACTTTGAGCAAATATCTCAACCTGTCTATGCCTCAGTTTCCTTGTCTGTAAAATAAGGGCTGTTGTGAGGATAATGAGCTAATATTCATAAAGAACTTGAAATCGTATGGAAAACATGTAAAACCCCAATAAGTATTATCATTTGACCACCCACCCACATACCTCCCTAGCTAAAAATACATTTCAATGGTTTGCCTTAGCTCTAAAGCAAAACTTCAACCTCTTTATATGACCTATAAAGGCTCCACATGATCAGAATCTACCCTGTCATCAGCCTCATCACTCATTCTCCTCTTCCCCACCCATAGCAACATTGGCCTTCTTGCACTTCCAGAAAGAGGCCTCCTCCTTCCAACCTCAACACCTTTGCCCAGAAGATGCCTCTGCCTGAGCTTTCCTCTCCCACACTTTATATGGCTCATGCACATTGCTTTGATTTCAGCTTAATGATACTTCCTAATGAAGTGCTGCCCTGGCTGCCCGATCCATTTTAGATACTCAAGTTATACTCCCTCACAGTACCATTTGTTAAGCACCAGGCTGACCACAAAAGTAATGTCATCATTACACTGTGGTATCTGTTTAAGGTCTGTCTCCACCATTAGAATGTAAGTTCTAATGGAAGGTAAAAAACGTATGGTGAAGGATCTTGTCTGTCTTGCTCATCGCTTCATCACAAGTGCTTTGGCACAGCACTTGGCACTGAGCAGTGCTCAGTAAATAGGTATTAAACAGGGGCAGGGGGAGTCCTCCTTTCACTCATTCTCCTTTTCTTGACACTTTCAGAAAGGTGAAGAAGAGGAAACTGGAAGGCGCAATGGCACAAATTCCAGGCCACCCATTCACTCTTTCTTTTTTTCCTACATCTTTCTTCTTCTCTCTCTTCCATTGTATTGCCCTTCACAGCTATCCTTTCATTCCCAGTCTTCTTCTCAGGTTTCCTCTCTGCTCCATCTTCTTCCAGCTGGCCACCACCCAGACAGTCACTTAAGACTTCACCCCTAACCTCAAACTGCCTGTAATGAAAAGCATTGTTTACATTCAAACCAGATCTGTGGCCAAAATATGGTGGGTGCTGTAATTATCACAGAGAACAATATTTCAGTATCTCCAAAGAAGGAATATAAACAGTTCTATCATCAGGAATAATTTTTTTATTGCTGCTACTTGACAAATACTTGGCCCACTTCCCAAATGACATGTCACACCACTATAAACACAGTCCTTATATAGGACTGCAGGGTTATATCACATGCAGAAATAGCCCAGAATGTCTGAGTGAGCATAGCATTTGAACACTGAGAAGTAGATTTGAGACTAACACCCATGGCAACCTTGTTGGCTACATGACCCTGAACAAGGTTATTTAATGTCTCTGAACTTCACTCTTCCCACTTGTTATATGGAAATAATACCTATACTTCATAAAGTTGTTAGAAACTGAATGAATTGTATGTTAAAGCATTTTTAAGTTACAAAATGCTCCACACAAATATTTGCTTTATTACTGAAGTCTAATATTTCAATTCATTCTCCTTTCAAGTCTCACTATTAAGTCAATAAAAGTGACAAAATAAGGCCGGGCGTGGTGGCGCACGCTTGTAATCCCAGCATTCGGGAGGCTGAGACCGGAGGATCCGGGTTCGCGGCCAGCCTCAGCTACCTAGTGAGGCACTCCGCAACTTAGTGAGACTCGGTTTCAAAATAAAGAATAAAAAATAGGGCTGGGGGTATAGCTCGGAGGTAGAATGCCCCTGAGTTCAATCCCCAGTAC
>PVLC010037394.1:0-15171 GCA_004027655.1 Graphiurus murinus
TAGAATAGGGCATAGAACCAATACTCCAACATATAAGCACTGGTATAAACTTCCTCGGAACCCTACTCCCAAAGCCTAGGAAATTAAAATGAGAATTAATAAATGGGATGGGCATTAAATTATAAAGCTTCTGTGCAGCAAAGGAAACCATCAAGAGTCTAAAGAGAGAACCTACAGAGTAGGAGATCTTTGCTGGCTACTCCTCTGATAGAAGACTAATATCTAGAATATACCAAGAACTTTAAAAACAATGCTATAAAAATAAATAACCCAATAAAAAATGGGCAGTTGAACTAAATAGACACTTTACAAAGAAGCAATACAAATGGTCAATAAATATATGAAAAAATGTTCAACATCATTAGCAATCAGGGAGATGCAAATCAAAACTACACTGAGATTCCATCTAACCCCAATTAGAATGGCAATCATCAAGTAGTCAAACAATAAATGCTGGTGAGGATGTGGGAAAATAGGAACGCTGTTGGGTTTGCAAATTAGAATAGTAGCTATGGAGATCAGTGTGGAGGTTCCTTAGAAAACTAGGAATGGATTCACCATATGATCTAGCTATACCACTCCTGGGTATCTTTCCAAAGGGACTGAAATCAGAATATTATAGTGATACATGCATGTGTGTGTGTGTGTGTGTGTGTGTGTGTGTGTGTGTGTGTTACTGGGGATTGAACGCAGGGGCATTCTACCTCCAAGCTACACCCTCAGTCCTATTTTTTATTCTTTATTTTGAAACAGGGTCTCACTAAGTTGCGGAGAGCCTCACTAAATAGGTGAGATGAACCCGGATCCTCCATTCTCAATCTCCCAAATGCTGGGATTACAAGCGTGTGCCACCATGCCCAGCTACACATCCATATTTATAGCAGCACAATTCACAATAGCTAAATTATAGAACCAACCTAGGTGTCCATCAACAGATGAATGAATGACAAAACTGTGGAATATATACACAATGGAATTTTACTCAGCCATAAGGAAGAACAAAATTACATCATTTGCAGGAAAATGAATGGAACTAGACAAAAATATGCTAAGGGTGATTAGCTAGTCCCAGAAAGTGAAGGGTCATATGTTTCCTCTCATATGTGGAAGCTAGGGAGAAATTAGAGTACAAGAAAATATGCTAAGGGTGATTAGCTAGTCACAGAAAGTGAAGGGTCGTATGTTTTCTCTCATACGTGGAAGCTAGGGAGAAATTGGGGGACTCCTGATAAAGGAGGAGAAACTGCAGTGGAGCAGGGCTGGAAAGGTTCTAGGGGAGGGGAACTTGATGAAGGAAACATTTCAATGGACACTATGACATTATCAATGCCAATCTCAATATCATGTACAGGGAAGGAGAGAGAGTGGGATAGGATCCAGTGGGAGGCTCACTAAATGTGTGCATGTATGTCCTTTTCACTCTGAACTTCATTATGATGTGTGATTATAATGCACTAAAAAAAGTACAAAAATTAAAATAAAAAATAACACTGAGGAATTGATGGTGTGTGACTTCTGAGACTGGAGTCATAAAAGATATTGCAACTTCCACTTTGGTCTCTCTTGGCTCATTCACTCTGAAAGAAATCAGCCACCATGTTATGAGAACACTCAAATAGGCCTTTGGAAAGGGCCATATGGCAAGGAATGCAGGCCTCTGCCAACAGTCTCCATGAACTTGCCAGCCCCATGAGTGAATGTCTTGGAAACACATCCTCCAACTCCACAGTCAAGCCTTCAGAAGCCCCACCAATATCCCCATTGCTACCTCATGAGAGATGCTGGGCCGGAATCACACAGCTAAGTGGTTCCTAAATTTCTGGCCTACAGAAATTATGTGATATATTGTTGTTTTAAGCAACTAAGTTTTGGAATAATAGGTAACTAATACAGATTTTTTTTCTTGGTACTGTGGATTGAGCCCAGGGGCATTCTACCTCTGAGATATACCTCCAGCCCTTTTTCATTTTTTTGTTTCAAAACAGGGTCCCACTAAGTTGCTGACATTCTCACTACGTTGCTGAGGCTGACCTTGAACCTGCAACCCTTCTGTCTCAGCCTTCCAAGTACTGGGACTATAGGTGTTCACCACCACTCTGGCAATACAGATCTCAAAAAAAAAAAAAAAAATCTATTAGTGTCCTAGGGTTTCTGGAACATAGTATGACCAATTTGGTGTCTTAAAACAGTACAGTCTATTGTCTTATGGTTCTAAGAAGCCAAAAGTCCAAACTCAAGGTGTTGGCAAGTCTACACTCACTCCAGAGACTGTAAGGGAGAATTTTTCCTTTCCTTTTCTAGGTTCTGGTGGTTCTAGGTGTTCCTTGGCTTGTAACAGCATTAACTCTATTCTTTCCTTCATTTTCACATAGCCTTCTCTATCTTCATAATCCAGGATATCATGTCCACATCCTTAAATTTCTTTCCTTCCTTCCTTCCCTCCCTCCCTCCCGCCCTCTTTCTTTCTTTCTTTTTTTTCAGTACTGGGATTGAACTCGGGGGCATTCTACCTCCGAGCTACATCCCCATTCCTATTTTTTATTCTTTATTTTTTGAAACAGAGTCTCACTAAGTTGCAGAGAGCCTCACTAAGTAGTTGAGACGGGCAGCGAACCTGTGACTCTCCAGTTTCAGCCTCCCAAGTACTGGGATTACAAGTGTGCGCCACCACACCTGGCTCTTTCCTCTTTCTTTCTGGGAATGAAACCCAGTACTGGGAATGAAACCCCAGGAATGAACCTTCTATCACTGGGCTATGCCCTCAGCCCTATTTTATTTTTTTATTTAGAAACAGGGTCTCACTAAGTTGCTAAGAGTCTTACTAAGTTGCTGGGACTGGCTTTGAACCTGCAACTATCCTGTCTCAACCTCCAAAATATGGGAGTATAGGAATGCACCACCATGCCCAGGCTAGCCCTAGGAATTTATAGCACTATTATGGGGAAAAAAAAAGAGGATGGGATGGCCTTTTGTTTTAAAATAATGGGTTACAAAATTATGGGATATTCACGCAATAGAATTCTACTCGAAATAAAGAAGATTATGTCATTAGCAGGAAAATGGATGGACCTGGAGAACATTATGTTAAGTGAGATTAGCCAGTTACAGTAAGTGAAGGGTCATATGTTTTCTTTCATATGCTGAAGCTAGGGAGTAATTGGGATACCAGAGGGACTTTGGATAATGGAGGAAAAACACCATTGGAGTGAGGGAGGTGGTCTAGGGGAATGTGGGATGGGGTTGGGGAGGAAGAATTAATGAAGGAATCACTTCCTTTGACAATATGTACATGTGTTAGAATACCAACGTCAATCTCAATATCCTTTGGGGGTGGGAGGAGAGAGTGGGGAGGAAGCCAGGGAAAGCCCACCAAGTGCTGTGTGCATGAATGTCACTATCACTAGGAACTACATTATGATGTAAGACTATAATGCACCAATGAAAGTATAAAAAAATAATGTTGGCCAGAGCTGGGCATGGTGGTGCACACCTATAATCATAGTACTTGGGGGCTGAGACAGGAGTATCTCAGGTTTGCAGCCAGCCTCAGCAAATAGTGAGACTCTTCTGCAAACTAGCAAGACCCTGTTCAAAGCAAAAAATAAAATAGGGACTTGGGGTTTAGCCTGGAGGTAGAATGCCCGTTGGTTAAGTCCCCAGCAACACACCCTCACACACACACACACACACACACACACACACACACACAATGGCCAGGCGTGGTGGTGTGCACTGTAATCCCAGTACTTGAGAGGCTGAGATAGGAGGATTGTAGGTTCAAGATCAGCCTCACAGCAATTTAGCAGGATTCTCAGCAACCTAGCAAGACCCTGTTTCAAAACAAAAAAAGAAAAAGGGCTGGGGATATAGCTCCGAGGTTGAATGCCCCTGGGTTCAATCCCCAGAACGTGGTGTGTGTGTGTGTGTGTGTGTGTGTGTGTGTGTGTGTGTGTGTGTTATAGCTATCTGATTTGATTTCCATACACCTGTAAGGTCCTCCCTAACTCCTTTCCAAGAATTATTGTTGGCTTCACTCCAGCTCAGCTCTACGAAATCCCCCCTTCAGAATGATTCAAGATCACACCAATCTTTCTCTATTCTATCCTCCATAACACTTGTTTAGACCCAAGAGTTCACAATACTTTTAGTACCTATTCTCCTTGCTTCAAACATGCATTGCAGCCGGGCATGGTGGCTCATACTTGTAATCCCAGCATTTGGGAGGCTGAGACTGGAGGATCTGGGTTCACGGCCAGCCTCAGCTGCTTAGTGAGGCCCTCCACAACTTAGTGAGACCCTGTTTCAAAATAAAGAATAAAAAAATAGGGCTTGGGCTGTAGCTTGGAGGTAGAATGTCCCCAAGTTCAAAAAAAAAAAAAAAAAAAAAAGCCTTGCTTCTCTCTTCAATTAGGTCAATTATATGGAATTATATGGTAAAATCCCTGCTGGCAGGACCACATCTTATTTTGGATCTCTTCCTCTTCAACGTTGTCTGCTGGGTGCATTACATGAGTATCATTGTACATTTATTGATTGACTAAATTAATAGAAACATTTTAGATGTACTTTTCCTTTTTTCTCCTTATAAGTCATCTTGTCTCATACATAAATCATTCTTTTTTTGCAGTACTGGGGATTGAACTCAGGGGCATTCTACCTCTGAGCTATACCCCCAGCCCTATTTTTTATTCTTTATTTTGAAACAGGGTCTCACTAAGTTGCAGAGTGCCTCACTAAGCAGTTGAGGCTGGCCAAGAACCCAGATCCTCCAGTCTCAGTTTCCCAAATGCTAGGATTACAAGCGTGCGCCACCATGCCCAGCTCAATTGTATTATTTTAGACAAACTGAAATGCCAGGTAGGCGAAAAGAGCTTTATTTGGCAACTATGCATAAATTCTACCTGAAAAGCCAACTCCCAACATTTGGTAGTAAATCAGCTGTGATGTAGAGGCCCACATAGCATATGACTGAATATATTTATTTATTTATTTATTTATTTATTTATTTATTTATTTATTTAGTGGTACTGGGGATTGAACCCAGAGGCATTTTACCTTCGAGCTACATCCCCAGGCAACAATTCAGTGAGCTTCTCAGCAACTTAGGGAGACCCTGTTTCAAAATTTAAAAAAAAATAAAGATGACTAGAGCTGTAGCTTGGAGGTAGAAGGCCTGGGTTCAATCCCCAGTAAAACACATACACACACACACACACACGCACACACCACTGGGTTGTGATATGTAAGTCCTTTTTTTTTTTTGGGGTGTGTGTGTGTGTGTGTGTGTGTGTGTGTGTGTGTGTGTGTGGCACTGGGGATGAAATGGAACCCAGGGGCATTATACTTCTGAGCTACTCCCTCATCCCTACTTTATTATTACCATGCCTGGCTATATGTGAGCTCTTCTAAGGCTGGGTGACCTTGTCCAGGTAGCAAAGTTATCTCCTACACCAAAATCTAATCATTAAAAGTCAGTATGTTCTTTTTATTCTCACATATGATTCGTGGATTAAATAATGAAGTTAATTTAGTGATACAATATAATAGAGTGAATATCAAGACTTTGGAGAATAGAACCTGGGTTCTCATTTTAACCTTGCCACTTGGTTGTGTAAGCTTGGGCAAGTTACTCAACTTGTTTTGCCTCTGTTTCCTCATATGTAAAGTGGGGATAATAATAATAATAACTACCTTGAAGGCTGGTTGTGATGCTTGAAAACACCTGTGTTATTACCAAGTAAAGAACATACATAGATCACAGAAAGCACTGTATGTGCATCATTCTCATACATACTCACCAAATCCACCCTTGAAAATAGCACAATAATTAATAACTACGATAATTACAACCAGCTTTTTTTTTCTTTCTTTCTTTTTTTTTTTGCGGTACTGGGGATTGAACCCAGGGGCATTCTACCTCTGAGCTATACCCCCAGCCCTATTTTTTATTCTTTATTTTGAAACAGGGTCTCACTAAGTTGCAGAGGTCCTCACTAGGTAGCTGAGGCTGGCTGTGAACCCGGATCCTCCGGTCTCAGCCTCCCAAATGCTGGGATTACAAGTGTGCGCCACTACGCCTGGCTACAACCAGCTTCTGAATGCTTTCTATGTGCCAAGCACAACATTTACAATATCTCATTTAATATTCAGAACAGCCTTGAGAGGTAGGCATTGTTCTCAGTTCTCAGAGGAAGAAACTAAAATTAAGGCAGGTTAAGTAATCTGTTCAAAGGCATAGATAATGATGAGCTCTGAGTGTATGTTTTCCAAGTTGTGAGCCCATGCTTTTTCCACTTTGTTTGTAGTGGATCAACAATGTCTGTTAATCACCACTGCCTAGTTCTAAGATCACAGAGTACAATGGCACTATTATTGGTAAGGGTAGAAATTATAGGTAAATTATAATCACCAAACTGAGCTCCTTGAAGTCAGAGATTGTTTCATTCCTCTCTTCACACAATGCCTTGAACCGTATATACTCAATAAGTATTTGTCTAGCCAATGATGATTAATCTGGAGCCAACAAGATGGTAGGGAAATGAACAAATATATTTTGGGAATTGATGCTCTAAAATAGGTTCATTGATACAGCCACAATATTTCCTCTACTACATCTTAAAATATTTTATAGCTGGGCGCAGTGGCACATGTTTATAATCCTAGTACATGGGAGGCTGAGACAGGAGGATCACAGGTTTGAGGTCAGCCTGGGCAACTTAGGCCCTGTTTCAAAATGAAAAATAAGAAGGTCTAGGGGTGTAGTTCAGTGGTAGGTAGAATGCCCCTTGATTCAACCACCAGTAGCATAAAATAGATAAATAAAAATAAAAATATTTTGTATAAGTAACATTTTGTGTGTGTGTGTGTGTGTGTGTGTGTGTGTGTGTGTGTGTGTGTGTGTGTATGATACCGAGGATGAACCCAGGAGCATTCTACCTCCGAGCTACACCCCCAACCCTATTTTTTATTCTTTATTTTGAAACAAAAGAATTTTTAAAAGGTCCTCACTAAGTAGCTGAGACCGCTGCGAACCTGTGATCCTCCTGTCTCAGCCTCTCAAGTACTGGGATTACAAACATGTGCCACCACACCTAGCTAAGTAACAATTGTTAAAGTTCACTTGTATTTATTCCTTTTGTTATTTTGTGCTGCATGTATTGTGTGTGGTACTGGGGATTGAACCCAGGGGCATTCTACCTCTGACTAATACCTCCAGCCCTATTTTATTTTTTATTTGAAAAAAGGGTCTCACTAAATTGAGGGGAATGGTTTAAAACCTGTGATCCTCTTGTCCCAGCTTCCCAAGTACTGGGATTACAAGCATGCATTACTATGCCTGGCTTCCCTTTGGTTGTTACTTTAACTTTTTTTTATTTTTTTTGTGGTACTGGAGAATGAACCCAGGGGCATTCTATCTCCTAACTATACCCTCAGCCAATTTTTACTTATTATATTGAAACAAGGTCTTGCTAGGTTGCTGAGAGTCTCACTAGGTTGCTGAGGTTGGCCTCAAATCCACAATCCTCCTGTCTCAGACTCCCAAGTACTGGGATTACAGGCTTGCATCACCATGCCTAACTTGCTTTAACATTTTTAATATATCTACATATATATATACATTTTGCATACAGACCTTGACTCTCCTATGAATTATTTTGTTTTGGTACTGGCAAATGAACCCGGGGCATTCTACCTCCAAGCTACATCTTTTAATTTTTTGTCTTGAAACAGGATCTCGCTAGGTTGTTGCAAGTCTCACTAAACTGCTGAGGCTGGCTTCGAACCAGTGATCCTCCTATCTTAGCCTCTCAAGTATTGGGATCACAGGAACCACCACACCTGGCTCTTATTTTTATTTTGAAACAGAGTTTCACTAAGTTGACGAGAGTCTCACTATTTGCTGAGGCTGTCCTTGAGCCTGCAATCCTATCTCAGCCTCCTAAGTACTGGGATTACAGGTGTGCTCCATCATGCCCGCTCCTATGAATCTTTTTGAAGTAAAGATTTAAATTTATTCAAATTTCTTCTGGCTTCAATTATTATTCCCATGATCTTGCTAGAAAGCAAATTCCAGGATGATTGGATGTATTTCCTTGTTTATATTTAACTGCCTAGGCAAATTGTTTTCCTCAGAAAACTTTCATGGTACATACAAGCTCATATTGTCTTTGAATATGGTTATTTGGCCAATCTGTCATTTTAAGTAACATAAACATGTCTGTTTATATCACAATTGTGATGTCATAGAGTTTTATTTTGAGAGTCTCAGTTCCTCAGGAGTTTCTCAAGGAGCAATCTGCATACAGTATTGAACATTTTAAGATGCATTTGCCAGCAAGTTTTAGAAGGAAAAAAAATCAAACCACTCTATTTCACCTCTCTTCCACTGGATGAGAGGCAGATTGAGGAAGGGGAAGAAAATTTCAAGCAAACTCATGCAGCATAAGCTCAAGAGTTTGGCAGCTGCTAACCAAAGTAGTAGTGGAAAAAAATTTGCATTGGATATAATCTCAGATATCTACTCTCCAATTTCCGACCTTCCATTGCAATGGGACTTTAACTTTATTTGGGCTTACAGCTACTCAAAAAGAAGTAGAAGAAGAAAGGAAAAGGAAAAGGAGGAGGAAGAGGAGGAGGAGGAGGAGGAGGAGGAGGAGGAAGAAGAAGAAGAAGAAGAAGAAGAAGAAGAAGAAGAAGAAGAAGAAGAAGAAGAAGAAAAAGAAGAAGGAGAAGAAAAGCTCCCTTGCAGTTAGGCATGAAGGTAGGTAGATAAGTGACTAAATTCTAATCAATGTCATGGTAACAAAATTGTCCTTTGGGATTTCCTGGAAGACTTCTTTTGAGGAGATTATACAGCTTTCTTTACCTCTGTCCCCTTCATGGGCTGGAAAGAACTGAATTCTGCTGAGTTGGACTGCCTGACTGACAGGCTGAATTGGACTTCAGCTGATGGCTTGAAGGATGAGCAATGATTCTGGGACATTAGGTAGAGGCCACATACCGGGGATGGCAGAGCAACAAGGTAGAAAAGAGTTCATGTCCTTGATGATTGTAGAACTGTCACCCTCATCCTGGACTACTACTTCCAGATTCCCTTTATATGAAAGATAAATGAATTTATATCTTGTTCAAGGCACAATTATTTGTGGCCTCTGTCTCTCTCATTTGTATCTCATCCCTAAAGACAGAAGGATCCATTAGAGTCCTGCAGATACTGTGCAGAACAAAGAGCAAGGATCTTATAGCAGAGTAAAGAGAAGGAACTTACTTCTTCCTTTTCTACTCCTCATCCCCAATGCCATCTGGCTTATAGAAGCCAAAGACACCTAGACAGCTTCTTCAAATACAGGAAACTTGTCAATTAATCCTAGTTTATGAATATAGTAGCAATTTCATAAATGATATATTTCCCAAGATGGCCTAATTAGAAATTCTAGGTTTTGTTCTATGAAACTAGTATAAATGATTTTTCTGTACTTTACTAGCTCATTAATTATATACTCTTAAGAAGCCTGAGGCATTTTTTTTAGAGTATTGAGAAAGGCTATCTACCCAAATGTGACTTTCAGCCTCAGACTTAAACTGGTTTATTCATTACATGGAAAAGTACCACAGAGTTGTTCCCTCCAAAAAAAACCTATATTTTTAAAATGTTCTTTCACTTTCACAATCTCATCGCTAATGTGTTTCAATCTTTTATTATAGATTGAGTCCTATGTTGTAAGATTATAAAACAATTTCTTTTAAGCCAGGCGTGATGGTACTCCACTACTTGGGAGGCTGAGACAGGAGGATCACAGTTTCAAAGTTAGTTTTGGCAACTTAGTGAGGCCTTCATCAATTTAGTGAGACCCTGTTCCAAAATAAAGAATAAAAAAGGTCTAGATCTGTAGCTCAGAGGTAGAATGCCCCTAGGTTCAATCCCCAGTACCACCCCCCACAAAAAAACCCAAGAATTTCTTTTAAGTTTGATTGTTTTACCCTTGATAAATGTAGGTAAATAAGATTCAAGGATGAGAGAAGAGAAGAAAATGGGAAAAAATTACGCTTTAACATAGGATAAAACTTATCTTCAAGCTTTCTTACCCATTAAACATTTTGACTAAGTAAATTCTTATAAGGAATATCAAACAATTTTTAACCAGCAGGAACAAAAGCCTGCCAAAACCAAAAGGCAGGTTTCCTTATGATCTAATAAGATAAATTTGTCTTCACAATTAGCAAATTGATGTTGCTAAAATAGCACATGGAAAAGCATGCTCAAATGTTCCCCTAACTGGAACAATGTGCATGATTCAGACTGTGAACAATGACAGCATAGGACGACTTTGGGGAAATGTACACAATTGCCAAGTCATATCCTCGGGCTCCAGAATGTGTGTGAATCCTCTACCCACCATCAATTCATGTCTCAAAGATACATTGACACATTTATTTGTCATATGTCTTTAGTCTGCAGTGTGTTGTAATGCAAAAAGTACTGGGTTCACGGTCAGAAGATTTGTGTTCTAGTCTAGGCTATAATGGCTGTGGCCTTGCACCTTCTACTTAACCTTGCCCAGAGTCAGTTTCCTTACTGAAAATTGGGATTAATAAATCCCAGTACTTGGAAGGCTGAGACCGGAAGATTGCAGGTTTGCAGCCACCCTCAGCAACTTAGCAAGGCCCTCTGCAACTTAGTAAGACCCAGTTTCAAAATTAAAAAGATAAAAACAGAGCTTGGGGTATAGCTCAGAGGTAGAATGCCCCTGGTTTCAATCCCAGTACCACAAAAATAGCGGTGGGGGTTATAATACTTGCACTGCTTATTTCACAATTCTATTTTAACAATAAAATGATATGTATGTACTAGTGTAAACTTAAAAAGTTAAAAAAATTAAATTTGAAAACTTAGTAAATTCAAGAAGTTAAGCATTCTATAACCACAGGTTTCCCAACCTAAACCTGCATTTCTACGCATGACAGTTTTTCTCCTGATAATCCTCTTTGAAAATTAAAAGCCAAGTCGGGCGTGGTGGTGCAAGCTTGTAATCCCAGCATTCGGGAGGCTGAGACTGGAGGATCCGGGTTCGCGGCCAGCCTCAGCTACCTAGTGAGGCCCTCTGCAACTTAGTGAGACTCGGTTTCAAAATAAAGAATAAAAAATAGGGCTTGGGGTTATAGCTCAGAGGTAGAATGTCCCTGGGTTCAATCCCCAGTACCGCAAAAAAAAAAAAAAAAAAAAAAGAAAAGAAAATTAAAAGCCCGTCTAAGAAATCTTTCAGTGACCTCTCTCAAGAGCAAATCACTTAACTTGTTGAGCTTCTGTCTATAAATGAGGAGTTGGACTAGACTGACAGGTCAAAACTTTATTTAGAAGCAGAGCATTTTTATAAAATTATTCCAAAATCAGCATGTAAAATGGACAAAAGCAGGTTTGCCTTTCATTGAAATGATTGAAGCTGAAATGAGAAGAACTGAGTCCTACCTAATGGAATTTCTTCCCCCATTATATTTATTTCAGATAGCTGCTGAGGCCCACCTCAACAAACATCAGACCTTTCCCATTCTAACCTTCTACATTTGATGTTATAACTCTAGCCTCTATGTTCCTATCATTCTTTAAGCAAAACTCTCCCCTCTATAAAGGAATAAAGAAAAGTTATAGTATGTTGTAGATGGATAGATGTCTCGACCTGGCCAATGACTTTAAATACCAAGCAGGCCATCAGTCCATCATCTAAGTCACACTGAACCCTTGTGTGCTGACAAATTTGTTGAAATGTAGCCAAGTCAGTCTTTCCAGGTGGGTACCAAATTCCTAAAGATGGAAGATATCTTTAAGAAGGTATGTGAAATATTTCAGTAGCCCTCAGGGAGTAGAGAATTCTGTGTGAAACCATTAAAGTAAATATTGAATGGGCAATTCTCCAAGTTGTTCTCCACTAAATACACAGTAAGAATAACTCAGAGATGAAGAAGCCACTTATGGCAATGTACCGTCATTTCTCAATGGCCTAAATGAAAGAGATTGTTTAGGGAAGTTGACTTCAGGATATACAGATCATATAGTCACAGAATATAAAAGGTGGAAATGATGTTAGAAAATAACTAGTCTATTTTAAAAGTGAAAATTTATAGCCGGGTTTGGTGGTGCATGCCTATAATCTCAGCACTGGGGAGGCTCAGACAGAAGGATGGAAGGTTCAAGGACAGCCTCAGCAACTTAGCAAGACTCTCAGCAACTTAGCCAGACTCTGTTCAAAAACAAAAAAATAAAAAGGACTGGGGGTTAGTTCATAGGTAGAATGCCCCTGAATTTAATCTCCAGTGCCACAAAATATAAAATATATGAAGTCCAGAAAGATTGTGAACTGCCCAAAATTAGAGATTAATTCAAGCCTTATTAAATAGACATTAACTGAGTGCTATGTGTCAGGTGACAGGCATAGGAAGGGAAACAAAACATAATCCTTGTTTAAGTAGTAGCAGAAGACAAATAAGTCAACAATTGCAATTAGATGTTTGAAGAACCAGGACTCAAACTCTGTATCTAAGTTCTTAAACCAGTGTCCATCCCAAAACCTCACACTGCCTCTCAAACGAAAAAGCTTAGTTAGGCACTGTGATGCATACTCTCAGTTACTCTGGAGATTGAGGCAGGAGAATTGCAAATTTGAGGCCAGCCTGGACAACTTAGTGAGACCCTGTCTCAAACTAAAAAGTAAAAAAAGCAAAAAGGGCCGAGGATGTGGTTCAGCAGTAGAAACACCCCTGAGTTCAATCCCCAGTACTACCAAAACAAACAAACACAACAAAAAACAACAAAACTTGAGAAATTATTAGTGGGGAGCCATGGTCAATATATTCTGAGATACATTAATGTCAACTAAATCTGGGTCTTTGGGGTGCACAGGTACTTATTACATTTTTTGAGGATGTGTGGATAATAAAGAGAACTCTATTCTTACATGAAAGAAAATTCTTATGAAGATTGTTTCACAAGTACTTACAAATACGTCTTAGAACACTGAGAAAATCATGAATGGAAAAGTTCTACAAAGAAAAATAATCATAGCATGGTCTTGCTCTAACTTTTAAAGATGTCACCACCAAGGTCAAAGCCATGAAAAATTCCATTACCTACTGGCATACTTTTCAACCTACTTAAGTGAGAAAAAAAGATTTTAATTAGCTTTCTGCTTAGGTTTTTCTGTAGTATATAAAATACTGAAGAAATATACAAATATTTCAAATATTTGTACCATTATCCAGAGAAAAAAAAAGCACAAAAACCTATGGCCATACCTGTAAAAATCTCATTTCTTCATTACTGGCAAGATTCTAACAAATTCTTATCAGTTCCTCCTATTATGGTCCTATTTATTTATTTATTTATTTATTTATTTATTTATTTATTTTTGTGGTACTGGGGATGGAACCTGGGGACATTCTACCTCTGAGCTACACCCCTAGTCCTATTTTTTATTCTTTATTTTGAAATGGGGTCTCACTAAGTTGCAGAGTGCCTCACTAAGTAGCGGAGGCTGGCCGCAAACCTGGATTCTCCAGTCTCAGCCTCCCAAATGCTGGGATTACAAGCGTGTGCCACCATGACCAGCTTTGTGGTTCTCTTTAAATAACAGTAGTTTACAATGACACTGAAGTAAAACCAGCACATATACCTAATGAAACAGCTTTAGGAAATCAACATTCCTACATTTTTGACAAAAGTCTAGCATTAGTAGACCTGAGGTCAGGCTACTTTACAAGAATACATCAAATATTCATTCATTTTTCAAGTAACCATTTATTGAGTGCCTTCTACATGAAAACCATGATACCAAAAACTATGTAGAATACTAAAGACATAGAATAGAGTTTCTCAAAGTATAGTTTGAGGACACACTTGTGTCTGAATCATCTGGAGAACTTGTTAAAAATGTGGGTTCCACTTCTAGGTATCTACCCCAAAGAATGGAAACCAAACTATCAGACCTATGCATGTGTATCTATGTTTATAGCTGCACAATTCACAATAGCCAAACTATGGAAGCAGCCAAGATGTCCATCGACAGATGAATGGATTACCAAACTATGGGATATGTACACAATGGAATTTTACTCAGCTATAAAGAAGAACAAAATCATGTTATTTGCAGGGAAATGGATGCAACTGGAAAACATTATGTTAAGTGAGACTAGCCAGTCACAAAGAGTAAAGAAGCATATGTTCTCCCTAATATGCAGATGCTAGGGAGAAGATGAGGCTTAAGAGGGTCTCCAGATGAAAAAGGAGAGACCCTCGATAAGCAAAAAAGTTGATTTAACCGAAGGGGATGGACGGGGGTGGGGACACCTTAATGTATATCAAGCTTACTCACTAAACTGAACTTGAGAGGGAGGGAGGGAGGGTGAGGGAGTGGGGTGGGAATTTGGGGAAGGGGTCAAATGAGAAATGTGGGCACATATGTCGTTATCAATTTGTACCTAACAAAGATGTATGCTTACAATGCACGAGTAAAAAAAAAAAAAAAAAAAAGTTGGTTCCTAGACCCTAGTGAAGATTTCCTATACTGGTTATAGTTCTGGGTTGCAAGCAACAGAAACCAATTTGGGCTATCTTAGGAAAAGAAGGAACTCCAGGAAGAACATCATAGGGTTCACAGAGTTGACTGGAGATTGTGCTAAGGAAGTTTTAGAGGACCCACTACAAAAGTCACGTGGCAGGAATGATGTGGTCTGTGTGCTGGCACTCTCAGGATCCTGAATTATAACCTTCTCATTGTATCGCTGCTCCAAGTTCAGAAAAAGAGCCTCCAAATGACGGAACCTAAGACCCAACCCAAGTGACTCTTCCAAGGATGGTACACAAAGGAAGATTCTTCAGAATGGAGGTAAGGATGAAAATGGGAAGTAGAGTTGAATGATGATCAGCCAAGAGTAGCAAATGCCTGGTTACCTAGGAAATATTTGCAGTGTAGGATGGGGATTTTCTAATTTTTAAAAACAAGCTTCTCAGATTAGAATTCTAAAGTCTGAAAAGCACAGATATAAAGAGTATTATCTATACCCTAGAAGAGATTTAAATAAAAATCAAAAGCAGAACTTGGGAGGCTGAGCCAGGAGGATCACAGATTCGCAGCCAGTTTCGGCAACTTAGTGAGATCCTGTTTCAAAATGAAAAATAAT